>JABWIB010003413.1:9400-38646 GCA_016617825.1 Platyplectrum ornatum | reverse complement strand
AGCTCCAATCTGATTGGTTGCTATGGGCAACTTCCCCACTTTTCAATTCCCCAGCAAATTCCCTGCTTAGTAAATATACCCCCAAATCTATATCCCTGTTCCCCCTTTTTCTTTTCTGCACTNCTATTCCTGAAAATTTTTTCAATAAATATTTAAAACAAAAAACAAAATAAAAAAGTGGTATAAGGGCAAGTGTAGTAAATATGCTGGCCAACCACTCTAGGACAATTAAAAGTGAAGTTCTTGAGGCAAATCACAGTAGCAAAGTCTATNTATCAACATTTTNAGTCTGCAACCTTGCCATGCCTACTTACTGTGTTNTTTATGTCAATACAATTAATGTTGCAAATTTGAATTTGGTCTCAGTCAAAACCCTTGCTTGATAGTTATTTTAAAATACTTGATTAAATTCAGCGCAGAAACACTATACAATGCAGTTATATAAACTCTTGTGACGATAAAATAATAAGGATTTTGTTGATCTGTGTAATTATCTGCACAGGTAAATAAATTGCTTTTTTATTATCTATATATCACCATAAGCTTGTTTATTGATTAGCAGTTGTGCATTTATATGTTNTATTACCTTGTTTATTTACTTTTGGAACCAGCATTTCACTCTTTCACAATGTTTTTTTTTTTATTTAGCATTAATGAACACGACCAAGTATGTTTTAACATGTTTGTTCTGTGTCTATAATGGTATTATAANAATTTTTTATAGTAGGATAGTAGATATACTGCAAATAGCATGTTTATTACTGTACCNGTAAAAGTGTCTTTGTGTTTGTATTACATAATTATAAAACAAATGTTAAACTTACTGTCAATAAGGCATTTCACCAATTACTAAGTTTATTATTTTTAAAACCTTCCACATGGTCCCTTGAAAAAGGTTTCCTGCGTAGCGTTTAGTGTAGAAGCTTTAAGATACCAATACTTGGGCCAACCCTTGCTTAGCGTGACCTGTTTGCTCCTGTCACCACATTGAAAAGGGATTTGACTGGATCATTTGATATGAACTGCCATTGGTTTTCATAGATATACTGGAGGGTAATATAGAAAAATAATATTTATCACAAATAGATGATCTTTTAAGTTGAAATGCTATAGACGTGTGTAAATTATAGACAATAAACATCAGTCAATAAAACAGATCCAGCTATTGCAGTATTTCTAAGCATCAAGGTTTGGTATATTTCTTTAAATAATCTGGACTTTCTCTGCTGTTTGCTTCATGTCTGTGCTTTTTACATTAACATTGCATGTCCTTGACCAGTGTGTATGTGTTTTTTTTTATTATTAACTGATTGTCTAACACTGGAGAGTTTTGTGGGACTTATCAATAAACAATGATGAAGATAATGATGGTTATACAGCCATGTCTGCACTGAGAAATGTCATGTCCTCTGGCTTATATAATCAGGTAGGCTAGTCAACCGTATTAAGCAGACATTGACTACAGCAACTGTCCTATAATGAGGCTCAGCTAAGTGGTTGCTTCAGGCAGCAAGTTCAGTTGAATGGTAGTACAGACTATGTCAGTAATATTGTGAGAAGCAAGATAAAAGTAATTAAATGTGCCGTGAGTAAACAGAGCCACATCAACTGGACAGGAGATAGTTCTGGCCATTTTATTAACAAATGAAATGATCAAACTATTACACATANAGCAACAATTTCTGTTCTAGTGGGCAAAACCATTGCGCAATTCCTCCCAAGTGTCCTGATTCCAGTGGGACAGTCCTGATTTCAGGTGACTGTCCCGCTTCCACTCAAAAACAAGCCGAAAAGGAGGTAGGGATTGGAGAGCGTTTGGGTGGAGATGGGGTTGGGTGGGGCTGGAGCAGGGTTTATGTGACTTATTTTTGGGGACAACAATGTTGTGAGGTATGCTTAATACAATATATCTTTCTGCANACATACCAGGGCCTTGTCTGCTGCCCCCACGGTCCGGTCTATGAAGTGGTTGGCAGGGGAGAAAACAGGTTGCTTGAGAGAATATAGGGTAACAGTGGAAAGGTGAGGGATTGAGTGACCATCAGGTAAATTGTGTGGGAAATGGAAGTAAGGAAAAGGGTTTTGAGCAGAATGTAGAGGATTGGGATAATATATGTCACCATTATTATACCAGTTTTTAAAACAAATAACAATAGGATACACTTTTATTTGTTAATTTAATAACTATAAAATATATATATATATATTTATTTATATATTATTTGAGTATGGGTGTGTATTGAAATTAACAGAGACAAGGCGGAAGTTCCATGTGTGTGTCAGTGGTACTATTACATAATACATGAACTGAATATTGGAAATGATTTCATATGAAGACTTTCTAGATATTTATCACATGAAGGAGATTCAGTGGCTAATATAGATTTCTGAACACAGAAGGATGTGCCTGTGCAATTTGTGCAAATACATTGTTGTTTGTTTGCAAATACTTGTGACTACAGCATAGAGTTTAGTTTTAGTTAATAACATTGCCTAGTTCTTTTCAGTTATAGAATAGAGAGATAGATAGATCAACACTCGAGAGCAACACTCGCCTGTACAACACTCTGANCATATAGGTGCCATTTTGGATCATTACGCTCAAACGCAACATTGCGATGACAACATCATGTTCAGTTATTATGGGAAATTATTGAAAGTTGATACGCAGGTTTAATTTCAATTAGACAATGTATGAAATATGTTTTGTTGCAGATAACTTATTGCGTTTCTATCTCAGAGTCATTTTATCCACAAAGTGTCCACAGCGCCGTACAATAGGGAATACAGACAGAATGGTTGGAGAAGAGGGGCCCTGCCCGCCTCTTACATTCTAAATGAGATTGGGGATTTTATCTGGTATGTTTTTGAGGAGTTGGAGGAAACAGAAGTACACGGAAGAAACCTATGCAGACACAGGGAGTACATACAAAATTCACACAGGTCTGGAAATTAAACTAACAACCTTAGCACTGTGAGGCATCAGTGCTACCCAATGAGTCATCTGTGCTGCTCATCNACCAAAGATCCCACCATTCAACAATCAAGGTTCAAAGACCTCATGATCCTGCTGACCAGTGGTGAAGACCAGATACGATCGCATCATCCCTTTTATTGGGAGCTGTGTAAAATGCGCCTGGGGTTGGATCCAGGGTGGTCAGAAATGACGCCATTAGATGGTGCTGATCTACGCTACGTCATGATCACTTTTTTGGATGATGAGTAATTTCTTTTTGCATTGGTATAAATTTTGTGTATTGGGCCACAATGAAGGGTTTACACCTTCGCATCTTGGTGGTGCTTTGATAATTGGTATTAGCTTAACGGTGCGATCGGATTTGGTTTTAGGACCTAACAATATATTTAAACACTAGAGATAAGTGGTGACCCCTGTGTCATGTTTTGGTTCTGAATCTTCATTGTGTATTTGTTTTACTATAACCACTCTCAAATGTATTGGTTTTTTTATTTGGATTTATTATTGCTAAAAACAGCNAATTTCTATGTATGTTTGCTCCTACAGTATTATTATCATCACTAGCAAACCCCTGTGTCCAGTAACCGTAAATAAAAAACTTAATCTAAAAGTTACTTACTTTTATCTCCTGCTTCAGCATCTCCAGCTTATTTTCTATCATCTTAATTAAGAGGAGGACTTCACTTGATGATGACTGAATCTGAAATCACTTCATGGGTTAAAATTTCAAAGGGTTTCAGTAACTTGCATAAAACGGAGATTATTCTGTGCAGTAAGGCAGAATCCCCTTCTCCCTATCTAATGGCTTGAAACATACCTCTTGATTTTTTTTTTACTGTAAGAGGTAAAATTACCTCCCCTGAAATGCAACATGGTTTTGCCCAGGTGTTTTTTTCCAGCTCCTTCTGAAGGCTAAATTTGTAGTAACATGAAATTACATTGTGTAGGCAACCCATTACTTTCCTTTTAGGTCCCATTACAGCTGAGCAATTGCTGGTCTGTAAATAATAAAATCACAATAGAATTTGGTAGGATGGGCACTGGCCTTAACTAATCTTCTAAAGCTGAAAGAATTCATGGTGAATATTGGATGCAATCTACTGCTTGTGTGGTTGCATGATGTAAGGATAGGCTTAGACTTCATGGTTCTCTGTGATGAAGATTCACTCTGGGGAGTTAGCTAAAAATAGAAAAAGGACACAGGACTACCCCCTGTCAATAATGATCATGTCAAACAAATCTAATTTAATTTTTTGCACATAGCGTATCTTGATTTTAGCAAAGGCTTTCAACACAGTGCCTCATCACAGACTGTTAATCAAGCTAGAAAANCTGGGATTGGAAACAAAAATAGCTGATGCATACGATCTTGAGGAAGAAGCCGCCCATCAGTCTGTAAAGCACCTAGAACTCTGCAAAAGAGCTTCTGGGNCGTTGGTTGACAGGCACCTGGAAGAAGCTGAGGACCTATTAAGGTTCCATTGCAGTGTTCTGCCGATATGTTATGGTGGTACTACCAATTCTTGTCCCCTAGACCAACAGGGATTACTGCATCAATGAAGAGGCCTNTTGGGCCTGATCCTTTGCTAACCCCAGACAGATATAAGGCCAGAAAAGCTGTTCAGCACTCTGGTCCCTGGTATTAATACCACCACCATTATGTGTCAAGTTCCTNGTTCTGATACCACCACTGTGTGTCAGATCCGTATGTCTAACCATACCAACACCACTATTGAGTAATCGGNTCAAAATTTGGATCTGTTGTCTTTAACAACAATCTAAACATTTAATCTGTAGTACATACACACATAGCTTACTTACACTTACTTTTCAGCAAAAGAAAGCTAAATAAGGCAGAAGAGACTTAAGAGGGTGTTAGAAATTAAGTACTGAAAAATGCTTTTTGTGCAGAGTTTTTCTCCTCCCTGCAATGATGCATAAAGCAGAGAGAAGCTCAGCCGTTTCTCGTGGCCACCTCTCTACAGCAGCATATCAGCCTGTTCTTTCCCCATCTGGCATATGCCAAAAGTGCCAAATAACCAATTAGCCTTGGACCAGTACAAGCTACAATGTTGATATTATATGAAGCTAAGAATGTACATATATTAGTTTTGACTAAAGAAACATTTGTTTCATATTGACTGTAGCATAATCAGTCAGCTGTGGGTTATTCGCTCAATAAAGTTATGAACAGATGAATTGCTGCAAACATGGGAATGACCTTAGTCTGAGCCTATCTCTCTTTACTGGATATTTATGTAACACGATGTACCACCACTGTTACAATTAACCTCTCTCTGCATGCATTAGTATTTCATTTATACTTCATTGATTTTGTTAATTGACATGTCTCTGTTCACTTAATTAATGTTCTTGATTCTATTTCAATTTATAGCTAAAAAAAGGCAAAATTGAGACAAGGGGCCTGGACCTTATTTAAGGATAGAATCCGTGCATTCAAACTGCATATGCCCAGAACTTCGGGGTGCACATTAAAAGGATGCAATTGTAACCANGGAAAATTGCACTCCTATGGAAATACACTTTTAAATGAGGCCCAAGATTGTGATAAAAAAAACAACAGAAAAGCCCCAATCATGCATACTGTAGTTATATTGCATTGCTTATGCAACAAAGCAAAGCATATTCCCAGAAAGCAACAACCAAAAAAAGTGTACATGAGAAAGATGCTTGGGATAGTTGAAGGTTAAATAAAAAATGATAAAATTAGCTGAATTATAATGTTTCTATGTGTTATTACTAAATATTACTAAAGCACAAGTCAATCCCAGCTTCCTCTTGTTGGTNGAGGATAGAAATCAGATTTCCCACCTGTGAATTGATGTCTAACACTAAATCCATCTTTCTACAGTACTCTAATAGATAGATGCATTTCTAGCAGCAAATCCATCATTCCGTTCTCATGAACTGATGTCTGCCTTGCGATAAATCTTCCATTTTGCTTTCTTGTATTGATACTTGGCTTGAAGTAAAGCCTTCTCTTGCAGATTCATGATTTTCACAGGGTAAATCCATTTTGCTGNTTTCTATAAGTGATGTCTGCTATAGTAGCGTATTATTCCAGTGCTACAATTTGCTGCAATCATGTGTATGTTTTACATATATCTACTATTCCGGAGNGGAAACGGCCAGAGACTGTTGCTTTTGACCTTTTTTTGGAAAGCTCCAAATACATCTATCATTGTCTATGGATTGATCAGTGTCAACCTAGAAGAAAATGCTCCCAGAATACTTAACATAACATATGCATGTTTTGCAGAATTCATTTTATATTCTATCAATAATTTTGTTCTTTAAATATATTTTGTTTGTTTCGGGAATTAAAAACAATGAAACCTATAATTTTATAGCCCTCTAGCCCTTTTTATATTGTATTTTTTATGTTTGTTTGTTTGTTTTATTTTACTTTAAAGTGTTACATAATATGGTGACATTGTATAAAAATCTGTCAAAAAGTTGAATTGTAACTAAATCTATTTAGTTACTAAATAGATTACCAAAATGATATNAAAAAGGATTGTGCTTAAGCCTTAGCCATATCCATGGCTCCTTGCAATGTTTGACTTTTAGAAAATATATTAATATTTTCTTTTTTTCAAAGCAATATGTCTTCCAATAAATCAATCATTCTGCACTCATCTATTAATGTCTAACTAGCAGGTAATCTATAATTTTGCTTGCAAATATTGATGCAAGACTAGCACTAAATGTATATTCCTGCTTTCATGAATTGGTGCCTGGCTAGCAATAAATTAAAGGGGTACTACATCAAGAAGGCTTAGTTAACATGCACAGCTCCCGCTACCATTCTTACCCTTTGCACAGGGAAATCATTCTTCAAGATGATCTTCCTGTTTGACATGTTCACACAGCAAGCAGTGATGGCCCAAAATAATGCGGAGTTTAAGATTTGTTTAACTGGCTTAACAACAGGCCATGCGTATATGGTTAAATGCAATGACTTCTGATAAGAACAATAATGCATAGAAAAGTGTGAATTATTTAAAGGTGTGTGTGCATTGTATCCGCGTGCTTAGGCAGAAAAATATCATTGTAATGCTATTGCAGCCACCATAAATGTATATAGAGTAATAAATGTGTATATATGGCACATTAGAATTTATGAAACAGCAAAAGACAGCAAGCTCCAAGAGCCCTTTAAGTATATAATGCATAAAAAATGCACAAGATATAGCTGCACCATGCTGCTACCTAACTGCCACAATAACATAAGCTTGCGTTTCGGTTTGTAAGGACACAGAACACACTGCTGTGTTAAATGACCATTGTCTCGCCATCATGCCCAGGGCTTACTCTTTGTCTAAACTCAAAGGAAAGCTGTTTACTTGTTGCAGCTGACATGAAAGTACATGTTTATGAGTTGAAAAAACACTGCAGGTTTATTAAGCTTATAAATAAAATGCTGGCAAATATAATTCCTCTAAAAAATAATTAACTCCAGATGAGGAGGCCACTTGATGAAGATTACATGAGTGAATAGTCTTGTGAGCTTCAGTTTCAATTATACTGCCCATATTGTATACTTCCAATACTCCTGTCTAAAGCTTCGGAAATTACACCACTGTAAGAGCGTCTGCTACATATTCCTCTCTTAGGGCTTACACTCATGAGTGATTACTTTATTCCTTTAATATGTGTTTATTGATGCAAGTACAATGCATAATGAGTAGTAAACCGCTGAACAATAGATTCATAGGTAATGGCATAGTAGACAAGATTGGAGTAGGCTGTCATAAACAGGAGTACTTGGGATTGAAGTCAACATCTTTACTGTTTGTATTAATATCACTGGTATTTTAATCAAGGTGTGAATGAGGTGTAGTTATGTCAACTATAACAGGGCTTGTAACTGGGCCTGATCCTGATGTAATAAGATATAGGTACAAAATTTTACAAAGGTATGCAATGTTACAATCGCATCTAACAATGCACTTCTCCGTGCAAACCATCGCACAGACTGTAAAATGACCAGTTACTTAGGGTGTCGTTCATATGGAAAGTTCCCAGCCCAGGCCATACTGTATGATTAAAATGCTTTTCTGTGTCCATCAGGCTAAATCTGTATGCAGGAATTGAAGGCACATCCCAAGCACCAACTATGGCATTGCATGCGCAGTGTGTACACACAGACNATTCCTGTGTTCAGATCATGGACGAAATTTACTAAAGGCCGAGTTTTTGTGTCTCAATTTCTCGCAGTGAATCGCCTATTGTACGTGCAGTGTTTTTGAGTGTGTTTAAGTATTTACTAAAGGGCGGGTTTTGAGCTGGTTAAAAACTCCCTGGCAAGTTTTATGGTGAGTTTGAGGGTGAGTTTGAGGGTGAGTTTCTGTACTCACCATGGTGACTTTCTGTTCTCACCCTGGCGCATTTCTGTTCTCACCCTGGCGCATTTCTGTTCTCACCCTGGCGCATTTCTGTTCTCACCATGGTGAGTTTCTGTTCTCACCCTGGCGAGTTTCTGTTCTCACCCTGGCGAGTACTGCCTTTAATATGTGAACGATTACAATAATAGACATGTTTACTTGTAATATAGGAATAATGAAAGTACAACAAAACTAAAAACACATAAAGGTCACACTTACAGAAGGATCTAGTTTTAATGATGATACATTCAGACCGCATAACTATGTTTGCTATACTCAGTTTTGTGCAATATTATGTTTAAGAATAAACATGTAGAACATGAGTTTAAAATTTTTAAAAACAAAACACACATGGAAAAAAGGTATGCAAGATAAAATGTATTAGGGATTGATGGATGCCTAGAGAGAATCTAAAAGCAGGTCTGTTTTTATGGGCGAGTTTTAGAAAACTCACATGCTAGCTTTGGGTGAGAATCATTCACGATGCATAATGAATACTATCAAATGTATGTGTCTCATGTTAAAACTTGCAATGGCGAATTTGTTTCAGCGAGTTTTGGGCGAGTTTGAAACCAACACAACCCAACACGACCTATAGTGAATACTGAACTCACCCTAAAACCAAAACTCGCCCAGAAATACGACCCACTCAGGCGAGAAATCAAACTCGACCTTTAGTAAATTTTACCCCACATCTTTACTACANCAGGATCAGCTGTGCCAATAACATCTTTCATCTCAACCCCAAAACTCAGAGACCAGAAATAGTGCTATAACTGGTGTAATTATCTTTATTTAATTATAATATTGTCACTACTTTTTGGGGCCCCAAAATAGTTGTATATTTATGGTATATTATTGATATGTATTTTTACAATAAATAACAAGTTTTTTTATATCTACCAGTAAGTGATTTAATTCCCTTACTGGCGCAATGTACCATGTTAAGCTTTGTTCTTTTAAATATGGAGTGGCAGAGTCNGTAGGTGTATTCACGCAGCTTAACTGGGAAGTTTCACAAATAGTGGCAAGTAGAAGGAACATTGGCCTACCCATATTTTAAATTACATCAGGATAAGACCTACAGTTCTTANGCAGCATATACAGGAAGGTTGATTTATAGCACAATGGCGAAATCTAATTGACTGGGGAAGCTGAGAGAGCTATGTGACAATATGTACTTGGGATGGTGTGGGGAACCGGCTTTACTCCCTCTTGCTTGGCTGTACATGGGTAGTACCTAGTACCCTATATATATATAGTTAGTACCCAGCTACCCTTAAAGTAACAATACAAGGAAATAGTTTATACGGAGTTAACTTTGTAGGGATATTAATGTTTAAACACTTGTGAACTTCTGGATGCTTGCAGATCGTAATATTGTAACCCCTTAAACAAATATTGGTATATTACAATATTAGTCCAAAATACAAGCAGAAAACACTCCTTGGTGCAGAATACCTTTTGATCTCTGTAATATTGTGTAANCAATGTATATACTCACATTGTTTGAACTTCTTGCTTCTCCTCGGCTTGGCTACTGGGGCGTGTGCGCTCCATCCATTTTCAGGGTGTTCAGGTCGGTGTTCGGGAGCCGAGAGAGAAGGAGTACCAAGTGTTTAAACATTAATATTCCTGCAAGCAAAGTTAACCCTGTATAAACCATTCCCTTGTAAGCTGATAGAGCTGATAGAGTTCCTTTCCAAACAAAGTTAAGTTCTGAACGATGTTCATGAAGGATGAAGAGGCTTTGAGATGCTGCATANAGTATATGAGACATCTGAGTCTCAGCTTTTTTTTTGGAGAGTTATTGACAATGCTCTGCTGCCTTTAATATGTAACTTGCATTTTTATTACTTTTGTTCTGTGTTTGTCTTTTTTTTTTATTAAATTGTTTTGTTTAACACATTAAACCATAAATAAAAAAATTACACACTTACAAAGTTCTCTGTCTAAATGATTGAGCCTTTATGTCACCAACTTTAAACTTAAAAGTTATGGAGCATGGGGAGTACTCCTACTACAAATTCACTGTCAAGATGGCACATACANTTTTCACAGTACCAAAGATGGAACAAGGTATTAGGGTGTCTTGAGGTCTCTATTGTCTACATGTCTTTATTTCATAAAGTTTATGTGTAATTAAGCTGTATCTTACCATTTTTTTTATTTAAGGGCTGTTACATTTGNCCCTATAATAATACAGGTACCACTGGGCCTTGGATGTCTGGGCATCCAAGACAGAACTTTAGAACAAATGCCTGCCTGCAGTCTAGATCCATGGTTCTCAAACTGTGGGTTGGGACCCCAGAGTGGGTTGCTTCCACATCTGCGTGGGGTCACGACTTCCTCAGAGAGACCATCTCTCAGTTGCAGGATTGGCGCTATGGGACCATGGGGTGCCACTGTGATACAGTACATGCGAGAAGAGGTGATTGGTGGCCCATGGTCACCTAGATTGCTTCACTGAACCAGTTTCATCTTCACATTCATTTGTCACTTNTCATGATGCACAAATAATGCAATGTCGAAAGAGTGAATGAACCTCATGAAGNTGTATAGTTTGGTATAAAACATATACTTAACACTGTTTNAAATGTAATCTAATGTCTTATAAAAGATGGTAACTTGCTGGGNNCGTGTAAAAAATATTTGTGTCTGATGGGGGTTTGAGAACCCCTGGTCTANATAATACCAGAACAGGTGACAGAGTAACCATGTGCACACAGACCTGGGGATTCATGTATTCTGGTTCTGTATAGTGCACATTGTAAGGATGGGGGGGGAGAAATGCACATTTATACAGCTTGGATTAACATTGACCTTGTTGCAGACACACATCNTATCCTGATGTCTTTTGCTTTCACTCCGTATCTATAAAGAGGATTAAGAATCACACCCAACTGGGAAAGAGTGCTCATGTGAAAGTACAAAGGCACAGGGGCTTAGACACAGTGAATAGGCACTAGAGTCTGCAAATAACACAAGGGTCCAGTATGTGTCAACTATATATAAGATCATCTGTAGTGGTAGCCTACTTCCAGCCTTCCATGGTTGTTATGGTGTTTTTTTTCTCTACAGTTTCCCTCAGTGTATCACCTCCTCTGAATCCACATTGTGGTTTAAGTATTTTACCAAAATGGCATCTGGGAGTGGTTCCACGGCAAGTTGTGACATAATTTTTATTAAACCGAATACAGAAAATCAAATTTTCTACCTTGACCGTTACTGGCTTCTGTGGCCTGTGCCCGCATCCTGTAAATGCAAGGATGGTTCAGTGGATAACACTCATGTGTTATAGCGCCGTGCTCATATCTATAAAGGATATCTGTGTGGAGTTTGCATGTCCTCCCTGTGTCTATGTGGTGCTCTGGCCTCCTCCACACCCAAAAAAACATACAGGCAGGTTAATTGGCATCTTACTAAATTGTCCCTAGTGTATGTGTAATTGCCACTATGTATCAAATCCCCAATCTACGTTAGAATTTAAGCTTGCAGGCATGGCCCCTCTCCCCCACCCATTCTGCCTGTATTCCCCAATTGTTCGGTGCTGTGGACACTTTCTATTGCCTAATAAATAAGTGATAATAATAATACACCAGCTTAACAGGCGTATTGTTGAGTATATTATGGCCTATACTATAGCAGATGAGAAAATCAATCAAAACAATACATGATTTAAAAAAGAGAGAAAAAAGCTGTTAATATTTTACCATGTATTACCTTTTGCAATTAGAAAGATTAATTATGTAACATAATGGTTTTTCTTCTATGTGACAGTGGTAATATATTCAAAAGGAGTAACAGGTGATATAATTAGATTATGATACTGAGATACTATGCAGTGATATTCTGTAAAGGCTTTAAGCTATTCCTGAGCCTATCAGTCACCATAATATATATTTTATATGTGAAACTTTTTCTTTTTTTAAATGTACTAAATGTAATTATCTTCACAACAGAAATTGATTTACAAATCCCTATGCACAGTTAGCATTATCTGGTTTCCTCCCATCTTATAGAAGCTGCTTACTTGAGCATCTGCCACGTTCAGGGAGTGTAAAGAACACAGCGAAAATCATCACTTATTCTGCTTATAGATAATTACTGCGTATCATATATATTCACATCATTGACCTGATTGTAACAATAAGATTCACCTACATCTTCATAAACAGTCTTAATATGAATGCACATTATGGTATTAGGACAAGCTCCTAGTATTCCTGTACCTGTTTTGTGAATTGTGCATTTGAAANCTATTTATTTATTTATTCCTTCTTCTCTCATTCATGTTGTTTTCTAAATAGGCCCAAATGATAGATGCACCATGAACTTAAGCAAGTGCAACCAAGAAGGTATATTTATCGACAAGAAGGCAATAAGCTTCCAGTTAGTATTGACACTGACACTTTATAGTGTTCACTCACTGTTTAAGCAGATACAGGCTATGTACTTAGCGCTCTCTATAACTAGTCAGAGAAAGGCTGCAGNAATCTGCTAGAGATTATATTGAGACTCCTATAGGGGATATATTTATTAAGTGGCGAGATTGCAGTGAAATTAAAAAGTGGGGATGTTGCCCATAGCAACCAATCAGATTCAAGTTCACATTCCCNAATATGTAAAATGAAACTGAGAGCTTGAATGTGATTGGTTGCTATGGGCAACATCCCCACTTTTCAATCTCACTGCAANCTCACNGCTTAGTAAATATATCNCCTAAACTTCAGCACACACTGGATAAGTGCATGCATACTTTAATAACTTGCTGTATGAATCTGGATCCTCAGAATCCAGAGTTTATATCAGAGTTCCTATCAAAAACAAATCCATTCTACTATGTGTTGCATACATCAAGTACACATAATAAGATAAGAAGGTATTTNGAATAGTAAGTAATGGCTTCGGAAGTACTTGCGTATTATACACATTTGAAATGAGGCCAGTGTGAAAAGTTTGTTGTTAAGGCTGTCTATGCTTACATCCCCTGCATGCACACTAACATTTCCAATCTCTGAAGATGTAAATGTATTTATTTATCAATGTGNCTTTACATTATTACTAACAATTATAAATATATTAATTCTTTGTTTAAATCACATGGGTACAATTTATATGTTTCTGTTCTGCACATATGAAAAAGAACCTCATGCATACTATTAAAATATACTTAGAACATATATCTGTGAGAATGATAACCCTTTGTCTGCAGTCATCTCCTTTCACACTGTTGACCTTGGCTATATTTATAGCAATCATATCCCCTAATAAGCTCTTCTTTTCCAATGTGATTAAACCAACTTTGGCTAGCTTTTCCTCATAACTAAAATCTTTTATTCCCTGTCTTATTTTTTTAGCCAATCTCTGGACTCTTTCCAGTTCCATAATGTCTTTTTGATGGACTGATGCCCAAAACTGTATCCCATATTCAAGGTGAAGTCAGACTAAAGATTTACAATATACTTATGTTATACCTTCTTCTACCATTTGTAGCATGATCAATGTCATACATAAGCAAAAATGCAGAGATTAAGAAACAATTGCTTGGGAATGGCATTGTGTTGCCAGCAGGATGAAGTAGTGCACAGTGAAAGCTGATAAAGATGTCACACACTGCCAGGTGCTGCATGATACACCAAGCAATGAACACTGACTTTGATCTACAGTGAAAAATATGGAAATTCTTTATGTCTGACTGAAGGACATATCAAGTAACATACTGGACTGCATCATGGCATAAATAATCCAGATATAAAAAATTACCAATACANAGGGAGGGAGAATTCTATCGCTGACAAGAATGTAGATGAAACACTAATTTGGGGGTGGAATTCAAATGAAAACTTAATTATATGAATTAATGATATTATTTTCAGAGGATAAATATATGATTACTCATTAATAGAAAATATAACCATTTTGCGATTTGATTTATTGTCGTTTGCGACCGGGGGGGGGGAGGGGTTAGACAAGGGGGACAGCTGTGAAGGGTCCAAGCTTCAGGGGGGCCCTGTCACTTGCATAACCTCCCGTCCCTTGGATAATGGATTAATAACTATTAAAATGTAGCCATGGACACAGTGTATGGGTGCGCTGTTTACAGGTTACATTGGCACAGGGTCAATGTCCTTTCCAGCTTGAATCGCCACAGAGGAAGCCTGACAGAGATAGGTAAGAAAGAACATGTATTATGTGTAGTATGTTATTTACTTAATTCTTTATTGTGGCAAAAATCTGGGTGTTCTGGGCCCCAAGATTTCTGTTGCTGGCCCTGCTCCATATACTTGCAAGTATTTAATCTTTTTTTGATGGCTTTTAAAAGTCTTTTCTTAATCAAAGCTAACTAATTGGCTAACAACTTACCTGGTCATATTGACTGGCTCAGAATCATGGATAGTGCAATAAACAGATTAAACTGAGGCAATCATTATTCCTCTGCTGACCTTATTTTCAGAACATTGAAGTCATACATGTAAGTGACTGTTCATGGTTAGACTAAAGCCGTGGGTCTATTTTTCTCAATTACAGAAAGATGAGCTGACTAAAAAGTACTTAACATAAGTAGAATTGAATGCAGTGTACTATTAGAGCAAAGTGAATCACTGAACGTGTTTACAACAACAGCCACCAGGAGGTCTGATTTCTGAAGAACCCACGTCAACTTCCAAGCTGCATGCACTTGTATCAAACCAGGTTAGATAATTAGACAAATACCGTGTACTTTGACTATGCAGATTTGTATTAGATAAATGTATATTTAAGATTAAAGTAGTGCAGTAAAATGACAACGTTGCCCAGAGCTTGCAATCTCACTGGTTCAGAGTTACATTAAATTACATTAAATTATTGGCATTACTGCCAATGCTGGGATTGTCATGCATGACGGTGTTTCAGATGCTTGGAAACATGCTACTGAGTAAAAGGCCTGATGAAAGCAGAAAGGATTTGTGAAGTTTAGCAGACAGGCTACAGATATTGAACTCACTGCTGAATGTAACAGGCAGGGCCTGATCTGCCAAAAGAGTAGTTACCAGCCTATAGGGCAATAAGGCGGGAGCCTAGGGTAGTGGACTCCAGAGGGATGATTACCCACCTGCCCCTCTTCTCCATAGGAGCTTATGGGATATGATTAAAGTCACCCAGGGTGACACAATGGGGGGATTCAGTAAATGGAGATTTGATCAAATCAACAGAGGGATTCAATTTGTTTGACGAATTGGCCTTTTTGGTATTTACTAACTGTCAATTTGGTGTCAAATCCCTTGTGTGGCTGTCCATTTCAAATCCCCAATTTTAAATCGCCATGGCAATTTCCTCTGTATAAAGCATTAAGTTTTCAAATTCACTAAGGGTCGATTTGCCAAATGGCAAATAGACACCTGTTTAAGGGGATTTGACACATTTCCCTAGCCTTACCATTGATGCTAACTGGGAACACTATTTAAAGGATCCATTTTGATGCCAAAACATTTTTCATGTAAGTCTGATTATGTTTGTTCATTTAACCATTTACCCATCTTTTATTTTATAAAGTGTTTTTACTTTTTCATCTTTATTGTCATGTCACATCTGTATTTGTTGGCAAATAAAAACTTTACCTTCTCATTTATATGTTTTTAATACATTACTTTACATAAGGTATGAATAACATAAATAAAAGGTAAAGTTTTTGTTTGACAACTAATACAGATGCAACATGACAATAAAGATGACAAAACAGACACTTCTGACCCTGTATTAATGTGCCAGGTAATTGCCTGTTGATTATTTTACTACAGCAGTACCAGGGATTTCTATTCGACACTGGTGATGTAGCTGTAAATATGACATGGCGATTTGAAATCCCTGGCGAATAAGGACAAATTCTACAAGGATTTCAGCTCAAATCCCCAAAACCATTCGCCATCATTCGCCAGGGATTTCAAATCGCCAATCCAATTCGACAATTACTGAATACTATATATCACCATGCTTTGGCGATTTCAAATCACTGGCAATTGCTGCCAAATTCATATCCCACATCAATTCGAATTTGAATTCCCCCCAAGACCTTTACAAACTTTATAAACACATCCACACTTCAATGTGTTGTAAATCATGCAAGTATATTTAAGTATTTAAATATTATTAATAATTTATATTCAATACATATATATTTATTATGTTGAAAAACGAGCAATAAAATATATACAGTGATAGCTTTTTTAAACAATTGAATACCATCGAAACTCCCAAGCTGATGTATTTGTAATATGACTATTACTAGTCTCTAGCAGTGCTGGAATAAATCGCCTCATGTTGGTGCACTTGATGAGTACGGCATCTTCTATCAGTCCTGGCCACTTGTATAACTGCCTAGTCTCTCCAAAATGAGATTCTTAGCTGAAGATCCCTGCAAGAGGTTTAGATGAAAGCCCATTCAATCAATATAGCTCTGAGAATGAATACTACCATCTTGTATCATTAGTAATAGATGAATCATATGCAGTGTATAACAAAAGTTCCTCTTTAAATTGAGATATACACTTTCTGAAACTTCATTTTTGTTACTTTTGGTCAGCTTTTCTTTCACCCTCAGATCTCATAGTCTATATACTCTATGCAGTGTGTAGTATACTCTCATTTCTGTTAGAAAGCTCACTCCAGTCTCTGCTCTGTTACTTGCCTCCTCCAGTTATATTTGTAAACCACTGATCTTCCTTCAGAGAGCTCTCGCTGGCTCTGTATGTGTTTCTACCATGCTGGGTCTCACTGTCCCACTCGTTCCTTTCTGACTCTCACTTGACTTTTTAATTGGACATGTTTACAGAAAGTGGAATGACTACTGTGTTTCCCCAATAATAAGACCTACCCCCAAAATAAGACCTACCCTAATTTTTGTAAAACCATCCAAAATAAGCCCTACCCTGAAAATAAGNCTTGCCCCCGAAAATAAGCCCTAGTGAATTACCCAGGACTGGGGGGCATGATGGGTATAAAAGTAGGACTGGGGGGGCACGATGGGGATAAAAGCAGGACTGTTTATATAAATCTCTGTCAATGTTTAATTTATTTCTCATGAACTGTAATATCAACAAGTTAAATGAACATGAACTAATATGCACACCCCAAGCCTGCACTAACCAATCACTAAAAAATTATGTATATTTTAATATATATGTTGTAACCATGTGTGTCATTTATGGTAAAGATGGCTACCCAGTGAACTAATGTCCCGTTCAGAATATACTCATATGATTCAACAACACTTTTGGTGTCTGTCTCATGATTCTGAGCTCTTAGCTGGCTGAAACCGAGGTATCATCAATAATGAAGGTGGTATAGGTACTCGGTTCCGGGTACCCTAACATGAACTACTCTTTGGTGTTATGCAAGACAGCTGGGCTGGGTTATATAGGGTATACAGCTGGGTTACAGCATCCAGAAGTATATATTAGATGGCAGAGGGTCTCAAAAATAAAATAAATGCTAAGGAGCTGATGTGCTAATAGTTGGTGCATAGTGAAGAAAGAAGGAGAAATAGAATAGGGTTGGTCAGTGGTACTTGAACCGATTTTATAGAGGGTACACACCTAGAAAAGGTTCAGAACCACTGCTCTAGAACACTCTGCTGTCCTCCTGGTGCTCTGGTGTAAGCAGAGTCTCCAGTTCTATGCCACACCGTATGCAGTAACTTAGCATCTTAACAGCAACATCCAGTCCCTGCAGCAAGAGAGGGACTGCATTTACTAGAACAACAATATTATTTACTTTATGTGATCTAAACCTATTGATACTAATCAGCATCTAATTACAACAAAATTTCACTTGCATGATCATTAAATATAAATGAAAATGTGGTGTATATGTAGATTCAGTAGATCGAATTCAGTCTTATAATGTCAATGTCACTTTTGCATTGATAAATCCATTTTGAACATTAGAAGAAGAGGAGGAGGAGAAAGGTCAGGGGTGAGGAAGGATGAAGTGGTACAAGAAGGGGGATTCTGAAGAAAGTGAAGAGAAAAAATGGGTTGTCATGGGATGCACATGAAAATATAGATTCATTAAGGAAAACACAGTGGTGCCAATCCAGAGGTCAGCATATACACTGAGGCATGGCATTTCTGTGCATGATTTACTACTGGCATGCTCAGAAATGTACGCAGTCATGGGCAATTCAAATCGGAGCACATTTAGGTTGAGAATTTAGGTATTGAGTTCTGAGGGGTCTGTTGCTGGGGTAAAGAGGTGGAGGGAGTAACTGGTGTACACGGTGCACACACAACTGCACCCTGCCCAGAGCCAAATGCAGACTTTAAGAAAAACACTGTGCACCTGCTAACGGTCATGCCTCAGTTCAGATTTTTATTAAATAATAAAAATTGTATTTTGTAATATTTTCTTACATTCAGGTAGAGCCATCGCATTATTCATTATTATAACATACATTTAGGGCCCAATTCAATCGGGTGCGAAGATGGGAGAAGGCTGATTATGGGCTTTTTCCTGTCTAATACAGTAATGAAAGATTGCAGGTTTTTATACACAGCCCTATGAGCCATGAGATAAAACGCCAATGTACTGCCATGTACCCATGGTCATGTAATGATACAGAGCTTGCCTGCATTTGTCCCGTAAGCTTGCCTGCTGTACTTGCACAGGTATCCAGAAGCAGCATTGCATGCACCTTTAGATCACATGCAACCCGTCTATGTTATACAGTCTGAAGTACTGGCTGCACAATATATGCCGATTTGCATGCAATTTTTGATATGGCTCCTTATACCTCTTACCCAATAGTACAGATTGGATAAGGGGTATAAGGAGCCAGGAGAGAGACACATATACATGAATCAAAGAAAGGACAGACATCCACTGTGCATACCCAAAGACATACAATTACAAAAGTAAAGTAAAGGGAGGCAAAGGTCATATTCAATAAGATATGCAGCATTGATGCACTCCAAAATGCTACAAATTGTACCATTAGTTATCAGTATACTTTCTGGGGCTAATATAGCTTAAATGTCAAATGATTTTGTCTTTGGAACAATGGACTTCCCTATAGGAAACCAAATTTCTAGCGTGTTTAGATGACATTCCAGGGTCTTTTTAGTGCCACTACTATGTTGTGCTATAGCAATTTAAACAATCATTGCAAAAGAAGTCTGGGTAATAACAAACAGGCTGAGTGGTTGGCATGCAAGATATTTGGGTTTAAGTTGGGGGAGCACGGATTGCTCAGTGAATAGCACTAATGCTCTGATGTTATAAGTTCAACTGAAGAGGGAAAACGAGGGATATTGCAGGTTGTGGAAAAAGTTGGAACAAGAATAAATGATAGTTATAGACTAACATGTAAGACTACAAAATCAAGAGGAAAGAGTAGAAAGAGAAGAAAAGCGTAGATACTCTCTCTTCATTTTTGAGGTGGATAAAGGACACAGGCCTAAAATTACTAAGTGGTGAGATTGCAGTGAGATTGAAAAGTGGGGATATTGCCCATAGCAACCAATCATTCGAGTTGGTGTTTTCCACATTCTCCAGTGTTTAAAATGAAACTGAGAGCTTGAATTTAATTGGTTGCTATGGGCAACATCCGCACTTTCCAATCTCACTGCAATTTTACCACAGATCAAGTACAATTCATTGTTAGTAAAAAGGCATTTACATACCTCCCAACTTTTAAGGTCCGGGCCGCGGGACACATAAGCCCCGCGAGTTGTATACTTTTATTTATATATAGGGAATTCAGGGTTGTGTTTACCTGCTCAATCATCCTTGGAAAACTAGCGCTATGATAACTGACACTGACGTGAAGTCTACACCACCAGCCAAGCCTAGAAACTTTGGGGAATTCAACTCTTTTTGTACTCTTGCATTTGCCAAACTCAGCTTAAGCTGGCTGTTGTGTTGTGGTTTTCTTTGGAGAGAATGTTCTTTATGTAGTTATGGCCTTTATGACCCAGTATATGCAAACCATATTTATCATATACATTAAGGGCATTTGCGCTGAAGTGAACATTTTGTCAACACAGATGTGATAAAAGCATTTTTTCATTTAAAAATGAAGCTTTCCGTCAATAAAGACTTATATCTATTGTCTGATATACAGCTACTGAATATGTCATTGGTAATTATTTTCTATTAACCACATTGTATTTCTGCTAATGATCCTTACAGACTAATTACAGACAGTTGATGAGTTTGAGTCAATTACATTTTGCACATAAAATAAGACTGTTTAAGTCATGTGAATTTAAGTAGGAGCTTTGCCTTTTTCGTAATGACCTCTTAGTTTAATTTGATATTTTAATATATTTCCTTTGCCATTACTAATAATGAAATGTAAACTTCTACATTTTGTATTGCCTATTATTACACTCATCTGCCTACGACTTTAGCCATATGATAGTCACAAGTCTCAATTACCTGGCTATCATTGTTCTTCTAACAATAACATGAAATCATTTTAGAGCATTTACAACACTGTTTAAATCTAATCTAAAGTGCTTTAATGGGTAACATAAACGGCTATTTATAACATGGTATTTCTCTAGATCTCTATTACAGATTTGAACACATATTTGTGCTGGCCTCAACAACAAAGTTGTTTCCATTTAATACTACACTACACTAAGATGCAACTGAAACGTTCATATTTGTTGATTTCCAATGCCACAGTGTAATGGTGTAAACCTGCCTTTAATAGTATGTCAATCTTTCAAAGTAATTAAAAAGATATCATCGTCGTGAAAATTCCAAGAACAATTCAACAATGGTAAATTATTGTGTCATGTAGATAGGTATATTATGCAAATTATCTTGTCTATTGATGATGATTCCAACTGTAACACAATCTAATGAAAGCTAGGATGGGTCAATTTATATAAAACAATATATTGCGAGGGGTAAACAGCTTCTGGTTGTATAGAGAGAGAATAATCTAAGCTCTGGTAAGGTATGTTAATATCTATTCTCCATAAAGTAGGGATGTATTCTCTCTCTCTGAAGATAAAAGATATTACAATGGCAGACAATGGAGATGTCATTTTTATACAGCTGATAGCAAATTAATTCAGAATTCCTATGCCATTAAATACTCAGATTAATAATGTGAGCGTAGAAAGAAGATATCAGAAAAATTGGATCTTTCCAAACTGAGTTCTTTTTTCCACTGCTGCTTCTAACTGATATCTTTCAATAGGATTTGGCATGCAATCATGTATTATTAGTAATTTGCCTTTGGATAACCACAAAAACCTCATTCATGATATTTAAATAGTATGAAGCAGAATCTTACATTCCTGCTACAAATTCATGATCATTTAATTTATTATTATTTATGCACCTTGTATTTTTCCTCCATTTTACTCTCCCGTTTTCTTGCATCTTAGGGTCTAATAACACATACAGTTATACATATATGTGTTCTAATATTTGTTTTATAACATCCATATTTATCCTAACAACATTCATCACGCAGGNTGGCCAATTTAGTTTAAAAATGCTGGCGGAAGAATCTTATCCAAAACTTTTTGAATTGTAGTGACAGATGAATTGCTTCCCTTGTGAAGACACCCCCTTCACAAATAAAAAAAAACCCTCCAGGATAAAGGTGTATATATGCCAAAGTCAACAGTCAAGAGAAGACTTCACAAGAGTGAATATAGAGGGTTCACCTCAAGATGTAAATAACTGGTGAGCCACAAAAACAGGAAAAGTAGATTAGAGCTTGCCAAACAACATCTACAGAAGCCAATACAGTTCTGGAGACAAAGATCCACTTGTAATGGGAATAGAAGAGTATGGAGAAGGAAAGGAACTGCTCATGNTCCAAAACATACCACCTTATCAGTGAAGCATAGTGATGGAAGTATCATGGAAATCATTGCAGATGCACAATTACCTCAAACATATGCAAAAGCATCCAACAAGTTTTAATGCTAAAAAGTGAAACGTTATGCAATGGCCAAGTNAATCACATGACCTAAATTCGATGAAGCATGCATTTCACTTGATGAAAATAAAACTGAAAGGAAACTGCCCTAAGAACAATCAGGAATTGAAGACATTTGCAGTAGANGCCTGGCAGAGCATCTCCATGAATGAAACCCAGCATTTGGTTATGTCTATGCGTTCCAGACTTTCAATCAAAAAATGTGAATTAAATGTAAGATTGCTTACTTTGTCCCATTACTTTAAGGTCCCTTAAAAAGTCAGAGGCACTACTGTCATCTTATTCTAAGATACTTATTGTTAATTTATGTTTGTTGCTCTAGCTCAACAATTAAGGCCAAATTATGGCCTAAAAGGGACTGATTTAGACATGGAAATTGCATGCTGGTGATTACAGCTCTCTAATGATGCTGTTTTAGGATTAAGATACAGGCACATGCTGGAAGAGGCCTGAAAAGGATATTTTTAGGATTAGGGCATTGTCTGTTTTGGAAAATGTATTTCATTACAAACTGCATATGTTTGTAATTAAATATTTGGTGGTCTTTGTGTTTTTAATGTTGCTGATATATATAGTATATTTTAATTGTCGTATAACATTATATCATTTATATATTTATATAAAACTAGTCTGTTCAATTCAAATAGCATGTGGTTTTGGTTTTCATAAATGAGATCTACGCTCTCTTTGTGCCATCACTGGCCTTGGTTATTTTATTAAAACATCAGCATCAAACAAGCAGATGAATTATTTGTACTACCAAAAAGTTTCATGTCTTCCAGATAAGAACCTTGACAGCTGCAATCTGTAATGGAAAACATTGTGACTCAATTAGCTTCTCATTCCGAGAGATTGGATGAGGCAGAGGACTGAATTATCATACTAAATGATGATTCCAAATCCATTTCCAAAAGTCTACAATTTATAATGCAAATAAGNCACTTGGAAGAAGATGTGGAGCACTTAAAAAAATCTACAGAAATAACTTCAGCAGAAAAATTTTCCAGATTAGTTTTTTTTATGACCTGCAGTTTGAGCATTGTTTCACATTCTACCTCTATGTGGAAGACCAATGGAGTGGGACATGTTGATGGTTTGATTTTTGCAATTCTTTAACAATATTAAGATCATCCATCAAGTTTAGTTAATATTTTAGGTGAAAGTGCAAGGAATCTGACCAGCAGAAGTACACTAGAATTGTATAACCCAGTTGTAACCTCCTGGTTAAAAAGCTACAATAACAGGGAATAATTCAAATACTTCTGTACCAAACCATAGTCAAAATATTCCTTCAGCCAAGAAATCACACAGCTCTTACTGCCAAAGAGCCCTGATCCTCTTCATCTAAGAACCATCAGCTATAACTCATTATTAGTAAATGACTAGCACAGATATGAATCCCATTAAGCTTATTTAGAAAATCATTCCACAGAGCTGGTCCAANGAATTGTGTGCATAATGAATGCGCATGTAGGACCAGATCTAGAGTTTTACCTGCATGCGGATAGGGCATGCAAGGACCGGTGTATCTAGAGGTGTGTGTTTTAGTAGAAACAAGCACCTTTTTATAGGACGCAGGGAAAGAGGGCAGCCTTCTTCCCTGCTGAGTCGTATGCACAGAGGCTCTGGTTTTACAGCCATAGTCTTGGCACTTTCCTACCATTTAAATGGTTTTTTTTATGCTTGGTTGTACATCATTGAAAAAGCCATTTAAATATTTTTTTTATTAATGGATGTGTGTAGTAGTAATACAATTTTTCTTGCACATCTGTTTGTTTTCCACAGGGATACGTAGCTCTGGATCAGCTNTGCAATGTATATCCTATCCAGATCTGCATGTTCCTGCAGAAATGTGCAATAATTAATGGAAAAAATGTACAAATCATTTTTTTTAATTTATAAATATCAATCTCTATGATTAAAACCCATTCCTTTATTTACCAATAACAGAACAAAAACACATTGCTTAATCATCACTCATGGCAGCCAAACACATCATTTGTCATAAAGAAACGCACTTCATTAGTATCCTTTATTATTTTTTTTTATACTGACAGCTTTGAATATAAATGGAACTCATAGCCCTGCAAAAATAATTAGTCTGGATTTTGTAATCATTTCAAATCTTAAGATTTAAAATCAGATCTTTTTTTCTCTGTGGGAATCCTTCCTAGCTGATGCAAAATCTGCTAAACTGGATAATGGGTAATCAAATGTTTCTGATTAGCAGCTTTAATTAAGAAGGCAAGAGTTACCACTTTGATCAATAAATCCCTTCTGGGTCTGACGCTAGACTCTTAACGTAGTATGGAGACTCCTGTAAATAAGAACTAAGACAAATGAGTTGGAATGTATTCTTTTGTATATTTTAAACTGCTAAACTGCCACATAAGTTAATTATATATGTCTTGTCTAGTTCTACTACCTTTGGAGAAGTCAGGAAAGGTATGTATTGTGATCGAAGCACTTTATGAACGCATCCACAGCAGTGTTTCTTATAGAATTCCATATTTTGAGCAGCAGTAGAAAGCTACCAGTGAACAGCTTTGAAGTTTGGGAAACAATAATAGGAGCCGCTGGTCTAGACTGCTGTTATAGTTTTTGGGACAGACAGATTTCCATGATAAACTTGGCTGGACTTGTTGCTAGGCATGAGTAAAGGAACATCACTGGCCTGGGTGGCCTGGGATACATATGCTCCTATGTTAGAGTTCAGAATCTCCAATTCCCCCTCCAATTCCCACTCCCCANTATCTGTCCATTACCCCCTTCCACTCCTCTTGTATCTGTACCACCACTGATCTTTCTAATTGCTTCTCCTTCTTACCAAGTATCAGAAGTGCTGGCCTACAGACAATGCTGACTTGGCCTTAGGTCANATTGGACTGCTTTAGCTATCTCTCCCCACAACTATGCACACAGGCTCCATTGCAAAATCGTCCTGCCACAGGCAATGCATCTGTGTCTATGGCTGATCTGCTTTCCAGCTAATGATTACATACAACAGTCCAACCCTGTATTGAACACTTGAATCTATGTCACACTTAGTGGCTGCACTGCTTTTGATGTGGTTTGAAGTTAGCCATGCTGATAAGACTGAAAGGTCTTTGTCTAGAGGTGGAGTGGTTCCATCACTACCCAGGACTATGTCGTTGTCATGGACAGCAAAAAAAACAGTTAANTGGCTGGCCATCCACGAGAACNACATTGGCACCGACAAAGTGTACTGCTCATGCCCAGGTAGGATTTGTAAGGATCATTAGTCTCACATATACAATGATATTTTCTGATGTTTGATTTAGCAGTCTTCTATCGAGAAATAAGAAATAGTACTTTGTTACATTTGGATAGTTTCACTTAGTCAAAGTTTAGTTTGTGAATTTTTAATACAGATGAACACGACATATTACAATTTGAAATGGAACACAACAACAGCTCTAAAGTAAATTTTTCTAATTAATTACATACAAAAACAGACAACAATTGATTACATACGTATTCACCCCAGTTGCTCATATATTCTGCAATAATCTCTGGTACAATTTAATTGTTGATCATAAAGATCAAAGAACATGCAAAGCAAATCTGAGAAAAGGTTATTGAAAGGTGCCAGCTGGGAAAAATGTAAGATGATTTCAAAGACTTTTATTATCCCCTCGAACGCTGTCAAGTCCATCATGAAGACACACAGAGAACACAGAACAAATTAGCTTTCCAAACAGCCAGTCATCCAAACACCAGCCTTCATGCCAGATGGGCAGTTATTACAGGCACCACTTAAAGGACAGAGGCATCTCTGCTACAGTGTTCTGGGGAAAATGACTATGGCACTAAAGTGTTTTGCAAATCAGTTCTGTATAAAGAGAAACGTCATCCGCCACAATCACACGCTATTAGAGCATTGTTTATTGTAGATGGTAAAATGGTATTATTTTGGCACTATGATCCAGAGTTTGATAGCAAAAGGTTGCAATGTGAGGGGTGCTACAATATTTGTTGTTGATTTGTTTTTCCAGGCATAAATACCAAAGTATTAATTATTGCACAGAATCGCTTTCATTGTCCACTGTTATTTGGATTTACTTTTAGGAAATGTAACTCTCTGTCCAGCTGTTTAACTGATTATTCATTTCCAGCAGTTTTTCAGTTCCTTTTAAACTCAGCGTCAGCTGCTGAACATCATATAATAAAAATGATGGATTGGATCTAAAATATGTGTAAATTTTCATTAGTTTTTTTTCAGGTCCAGAAAACAACCACATTTTAAAGTGCACATAAGCCCAAACGAGAAGGGGTGGTGTACATAATGAAATAGTACAGTAAGAGCAGGATTCAGCTTACTCTTACTAAGTAAGAGCAGTATGAAGAACACAAGATAGGCTGTCACATATGCATGGAATACTAAATGCAGTTGGTTTTTTGATTTGTGACTTGATTCTGTATTTGACATTAAGTCCTACCTACCTACCTACCTAAGCTGTCGTCTTTTTTCTGCCTTCTGAGATTGCCCAAAGAGAATGTTGACAATCATGTTCATACATTTCAACATTCTGGGGGCCAAAAACAGGACCATTTAATCTCGCCCCAGTCCTAACCTCACACAAGCCTGACTCCACCCAAACCCCCCCTTTTACTAAAATTTAACTGAAAACATCACTGTTTACCAGTTGGCTGACGGGACAGTCACCCAAAAGTGGGAAAAGTGGGTTGTGGCAAAAAAAAATTATATATAAAAAATGAAAAGTTAAAAAAGTGGTAAAAAAACCCCCAGCAATAATTAAAAAACACGAGGGCAGACGGCATCACCCCGTCGCCCTCCTTGGTGGTTTTGAATCTCCGGTACGTGATGACATCACACCTGCACGTCATATGCTGGCAGGGGGCACAGTATGCCTAGGGGCCCAGGAGAACTAGCACCAGCCCTGCACATAGCAACCAATCAGATTTGAGCTTACATTCTCCACTATGGNAAATGAAACTGAGAATCTGATTAGTTTTNNTGGGCAACATCCCCACTTTTCAATCTCCTTGNNATCTCCCTNCTTAGTAAATTTAGGCCCATGTGTTCTTCTCTGACATAGCTGCCCCACTGATTGACATCCAATCACAATTCAAATCTACTTGTGCATGCCAAAAACCTTCTGGTCTGTGGCCACAGAACTGTCTGTATGTGAGCGATGAAAAGGGAGTTGGGAGTTGAAATTTCATGACAAAGTTTAGTGTATTAGCTGCCATTAAAAGTGATGTGCTCTTTGGATTATTCCTACATACTGAGAGATTCAATGTGTTGCTAATAATGGTCTCATTTAAGACACCTGTCCACAGTTATATTTCAGAGCCCACATGACTGTTGTTGTGTGCACGAGACTGAGCTAGGCTTGAAACACACAAAGGTCAATGGTTTGCAGCTATAGCGGTTAGTAAAATATGCATGTACTGTATGTGTAAATGTATGGCATGAGATGAAATGTCATGAGGTTAAAACCTTATTCTCAGGCTATTTTTTCATGCATGCTGTGTCTATATCCCATGGAGTCATTCTCGTGCCAGANATGAGCACTAACCCTTACTGCTGTAGTTTTTTTTTCAAATTACATTTTTATTGTGTTTTCATAAACAAAGATAAAAAATATCAAGTCAAGCATCACAATAAGGCAGGAACAAATGGAGATTGAATTACTAAGACAAATACATTAAACAATATATAATGAGTAATAGAGAATTAAAACTTTGATATATTGCTAATGTAAGTAGAGAAAGAAGGGTAATAAAAAGGAACATGTGTGCTATCAACTTAACTGACAGTTAATATAGATATTAGTAATAATGGACCACATCCAGACTCGCATGCAGAGGTAAGTTTAGCTGACTCTACCTCCCGTAACTTGCACAGGTTTTTGTAGCCGCCCTTATCTTTTACACACTGATTTGCTTTGTACGAGTTGTATAAAATTTCCCACCGCCGCTCAGACTTTTTTTTAGCATGCCTATACCCGCCTACAGTGTGAGGATCAGGCATGCTAATGAAGTAATCCAGGCCCTTGGTACGTTGTTGATGCTCTAATAACCTCTACTGTGTGCATGTGGACAAGTTACTAGTAACATAATTTACACAGGAAACCTGCATTTGTGACGCACAACTCAAAGCTGGATGCGGTTTGTTCTCAGAATTAAGAGGTTTTTCAAATCGTGTACATTTTCTCATTTAATTTTAGTAATATTGTGCAATATATAATGACAAGAAAGTGCTTTACTCGAGATCTGCAGTAACCGTGCTAGTTTTGCTGTCTCCATATTTTGAAACATTTATCCATATTTCATATAAAGAAAAAAAGCGATTTGTAAACTGACTTACATTAAAGAGTAAAACCAAGTAAGGAAAATGGAAAATCGAGGNAGGCATATCCTAACTATTGTTAATCCTATTTTAATAATAATAATGTCGGGGCTGCTACAGAGTAAAAGGAAACAGCTGAAAGTGTAAACCTTAGTTTAACCATGTTTCAGTATGAGTGGTGCAAATTAATTACATCTCCTATGCATGAAGGCAAAATACTTTGCTTTGGAATGTTAATATTTAATATTTCATAGCTTTAAGTTTAATCTCTAAATTAAATTGGAGTTATAAAATGTAACCGTTAGAATCTAATAGTGTTTGCACAGTTTAAGGACCTGAGCCAGAGTTTTTAGTACATGTGGAATACACAACTGCTGTACATCCTGGGGCTCATTCAGAGTTACACTTGCACTTGTTTTGCCCTTAGACCTGGTCCTAAATTTACTAAACTGCAACCAATCAGATTCAAGCTCAGTTTCATTTTACATAATGGCTAATGTAAACTTGACAGGTTGCTATGGGCAACATCCCCACTTTCACCGCAGTTTAGTCATTTTTGGACCTGAGCAAAATAATGTT
>JABWIB010003412.1:20482-53296 GCA_016617825.1 Platyplectrum ornatum | reverse complement strand
GTAGTGACTAACACAAAACAATGCATTCTTTGGCATAGTAGTGTGTATGGAAAGAGACAAAACAACAATGTCGCATGGGTCCACAAATACCAAATACANTAAACACAAAAACATACCAAAATGAAGCAAACATTGATAAGGAAACACCCGAAAACATTCCAGTGTTATAGTATGTATAGTGCTGCTTACTTTCTCAGCAGTAATATACATACTATAACAAGGGTTCTGCAAGATCACTAACAGTATCACTGGGCCGGGAAGTTGCGGTCGCGGTGCTGCAATCGCGTCTTTTTTTTTTTTATTAGATTGATGTGTTTCTAACTTCTTTGCTGCCTATTCCTAGTGCCCACCGGAGGATCCTCCGGTTCTCCGGTGGGCCAGTCCGACACTGTATACAATGCTCCATATATCTCATTTGTTATAAAAAAATAAACCAAAATTTCCCATCGGTATTGCTCCACTAGATAACAGAGTCAGGTAACTGTATAATGCTATTTATGTGCTACACAAAATGATATTCCTCATTAACACTGCAGATCCTCTGATGAATATGAGAAATATATGCTTAACAAAAGCAGAACTGGAAAACTTGTGCTTCATAAAGTCAGCAAAAAAAAAATGCTCGACTGGCAAATCAAACCAACTATTTTCTCAAACCAATAATCATTTCGCGTTTAAATCTTTTTCTTCTCTCCCTTTTTATTGTATTTTTTTGGTAATTCTGCACCATTCACTTTAATGGAAGACTAGATTGTGTGACTTGTATTTGAAATAAATCTTTGGCAATAGCAGTGTAAATCTACTAAAGGCTGAATGGTGTTTGATACCTAGAACTGTGAGTCTTTACTAATCACAATGTAATTGCCTTTTCATTGAGCCCTCCTAGAGAAAAATTATGGGAGAGGGAATAAAGAAAGGCAAAGAAAGGAAGAATTCACCTCTCCTTCTGCAATATATTATGATCTGTCATCGATTCTGTGTTAGGATCATTAGATTTACTGTTTAACTTGAGTGCCTTGGGGGAAGTAAAGCTATTTGACGTCCTGGGCTTGATGCTATTGCTTTCCATTCATGTCATAGCAGACACGACAAAACAATATCAAAAAAGCAATGTCTTCTAAAATAAGTTACCTAGTTCACATATTTTTTTCTTTATAAATGAAAATGAGCTCTACATATATCTAATTATATTAGCATACACAAGAGACTTAGATGTCAAGACTTTTTATGTAAAAATAATCTTTGATTAGATAGGCTATTATCCAAATGATGTATCTTAGCCTCATATTTCACAGTTAATGGTTTGAGATTTAATTTACGTTCTCATTTCACACTGAGGTTTGTACATCTCTTTCAAATGTAATATTAGTGGACAAACAAGGGTTTCAAGAAAGGAGAGACCAGAAGCAGTCATTCATCCTGCACTTACTGTGTGGATACGATATGCAATTGTAAGAACACTGAACTGGCAGTGATAGAGAGAAAGGCAAGGTCTGATAACAGCGCTTAGAAAACTCTAACATCTAATACAAAGATGCTACTCCTCGTGTTCCACAGTTATGGTAAAAAAACCTCCATATGCTGCCGCTGAACAAATAATATCAATAGTTTAAACACAACAAGTCAGACTATTATAGTTTGTAGAAATTTAGTAAGTCAGTTTTCCAGTTCAGTCTATTGAAGCATCATGTTGTTGCATGTGGTGGATGGAGTGCAGATGTCTAGCAACGTTCACCTCTTCCTCTATGCCTCGTTCACACTTCTACTTGCAAATTCCATGGTATAGTGCCCAATCTCCAGGGTCTCAATGCCAGTTAGATTCATGCAGGGGAAAAGAGAAAAGAGAGATGTGCCCAACAATCATGCAACTCAATTTTATTTTAACACAGGGGTGCGTTGTTGGTGCCAATGTAGGGCAATCAGACATGTCACTGCGGATGTTAGATGAAGAATTAGTCTGTTTTGATGAACTGTGGCCATTTTTGCACCCAGTTGAAGAAGAAAATATTGGAGAGAATATCTACGATTGATATGTAAATCATCAGCAGCAAGGGCAAATAAGATATTAGCATGTATAAAAAGGGGCATAGAGGCACGGGACAACTGTGTAATTTTACCACTCTATAAATCGTTGGTGAGGCCTCATCTGGAATACGGGGTACAGTTTTGGGCACCACTCCATAAAAAGGACATTAGAGAATTGGAACGGGTTCTTTACAGTAAGGGCAGCGAAGATGTGGAATTTATTGCCTGAAAATGTTGTGATGGCAGGATCAATAGATGAATTCAAGAAGGGGTTAGACAAATTTTTAGAGGTAAAGGGTATCCAGGGTTATGACTGGTAAGGAAATTATTACCTTAGTCAGGAGGGAGCTCTTGTATATTTAAACTGGATCAACTTCAATTATAAAATTAGGATTGCAGAATATCCAATATAGGTTGAACTTGATGGACTGAAATCTTTTTTCAACCTCAACAACTATGTTACTATGTTTATGTTACTAGTTCATAATTTTGCCTGTACAGATATCTGACAGAAGACTATCGGAGAATTTGACAGGTTATGTGCTCCATTTACTAATTTAGATTTTATGAGTTAATGCCTGTTTTTCAGTGAATTTATTAGTAAATTATTAAGCTATCCTAGCCATGGTAACCATGGCTAGTGATATCAATAACCAAATTTATCGCTGACCCACTCTACATACAAAGTGTTGGTGAGGAATTTAACAAGCCCCTTATATCTGTTATTCGAGGTAGGAAAAGGGAGGTTCATATGGGAGACCGTATGTCCTAAAAAATAAAGACCTGTAAAAAGAAAAGGGTGGATAAAAAAATTACTATAAGACATAAAAAAAACGGTGTTTTTCCATGTTCTGGGACTTTTTCAGCTGATTCCTGAGAAAAATCTTGCAGACCATTGTGGGACCTAGCTTAAGAGGTAACTATTAATAAATCCTGTAGCCACTAGCCAGGCGAGAGATGCGAGTCTGACTACACTGATTATCGGCCACAGGATTAATTTTAGCAAATGGAGCCCTATAATACATGTACATACAGTACATACAGTACATACAGTACAGTACATGTTATTTTTCAATCAATACTGCCTATTTCACTTGAAAATGTTCTTTGTATTTACAAACCAGCAGTTTTCCATTGCAACCCATGTAAATACCACAGCTCATTGCTGCACCATTCTTTTCAATGCAGGCATGCAGTTTGTTGTATTAATCCCCAGGGGGTATATTGCAGTGAGATTGCAGTGAGATTGAAGTATAGATAGATCCTGCCTAGACTACTCCAACATCCTTCTCACTTAATTACAATCCATACTCACCGCTGCAGTTAGACTCATCTTCCTCTCATACCACTTCACCTCTACCTTCCCACTCTGCCAATCTCTACATTGGCTTATGACCAACTCATCCAATTAGGCTATCTAACAACTTCAAAGTCTTTAAACACTTCCTCAAAACGCACTCTTTCTGACAGGTTTTCCCATCCTCCCCCTAATGTTTCTTTGCTTTCTCTCCTCATCCCAATATCTTCTGTACTGTTCACCCACTCTCACTTAGCATGTTAACTTACACAAGTAGGGCTTGTCCCATCTACCTGACCCCATCTCTTCAAATCTTCTATAACTTCTCCACATTAAGCTATACATTAAGAGGTTTTCCTTCTGCTGTGAATTCNTTACTTGTAGGCCCAAAAGAAAAAAAAGCATGGTAAATACAGAGAGTGCACTCACTCATATATGTAAGTAAACATTTAATAATAGTTTAATACTTAACATTAAAAGCTGGATATAACCTTTAATGAAAAAAAATTAATTTTCCTTAAATTATACCAGTAGTAAAAGTTAAGTGCAAACAAGTAAGGAAAAGTGTAAAGTGTAAAAACAAAGGGTTAAAAGAACCCACTCAATGTATCATACACTATTGTTCCACAAGGAGGAGTGAGGGCTGACTAGGCCGGAGGGAGGTTAAGCTGCCTGGTTGTGGCCCGCACAGGAGGGCGCAGCCTAACCTCCCTCATGTGAGGGGGAGTGAGGTCAGAAGGGGCTGACCCCTGCTCCACGCTCCCTCCCCCTCCCTTTAAAAAGAGGCTGCATCCAGGAGGAGGGCCTCTTCATTACCTGCAGCCTGGAAAGATAAGTATAATAAAGTCTCTTTTTCCTTCCCTCCCTCCCTCTTTGTGTTTCTGCAGCGGAAGCATAGGCCAAATATAGGTTAATTGTGTTAAATAAGTTTTAGTTGTTGTTATAGAGTTGTAAGGTCGTTAATTGTAACGGCCTCTGGGTCAGGTCTGAGTGGGCAGGCCCAGCTAATAGTTTGGTTTTGATCGGTTGGATTAGTTTGGTACTTTCTCTAAATCTTTATCTTTTGTTATGGTCTTTCTTATAGTGTTGTTATAGTGTTGTTATGGTCTTTCTTATAGTGTTGTATGCCCTATGCTTGGCCCCGCCATCCAAATTTATGGGGGCTTATGGGGGATCTGAATCCAGTTGAATGTTATTTAATTATTGTTCCTATCATTTCTTCACTATATGCAGTATTTTTTTCACTGTACGCAGTGAAATTAACAACACAAAAACCTTGTTAATAGACCTTACCTTATAGACCTTGGTAATAAATTGTTTTTGTATAATTGTGTTGGTACTGTAAATAGAGTCTCCAATATCTTCCCAATTTGAGGTCTCCAAGTCTTATAAAATTGTAGCTTGATAAACTAGGCCTACTATGCCAGCACTTTGAAAAGCAGAATACCTGTTTTAAATTTTCATTTTGTGGTTGGGTACTGCCAAAAACATAAATTGTCACAAAACAATAAAATGTTAATTCAAAATCTACTCTTTCTGTCATGCTGTAAATATTTTTATACAATCCATTGTAATAGAAATAAACAGATGGTACATAGTTCCCTTTAAAACTTGGCCAAGAATTCTTTGTAGAAGAAGGAACCTTCCCATCTTGTTTATAAACCCAGTCACACATATTTATTATCATGTACAATCTATCATCTACCAACGCCATAAATCAACATTTTATAATTGAGATACTATAGTTGCAGCAAGTTGAAATGCTCTTTATGTCACATACTTAATTCTAATTTCAAGTTTATTATGACATTTGGAGACATACAGCACAGCATGCTTTTTGAGATGCCAAAAAAAGGCCCAAACATGAAACAGCTGTCAAATGTACACCACCATGTATCCTTACTAAGTTAGAAACATGCATTCTACAAAACATGGCAAGTTTAATAAAAACAAAACTTTGTAATTAAATCATGGAGACAAATCTAGATTGCTACTATGGAAACTTGGAGGATTAGTGAATAAAATATTTTTGCCCATTTTAAAGCTTACAAAAATTTTGGAGCTGTGATCAGAGTTGAAACTTATAGTAGGTGGCAGTGTGGACATTTAAAAAAAGTTATGAAAGCAGTGGGAGAAGTGGCAATATGGTATAATCTCTCTCTCTCTCTCTCTCTCTCTCTCTCTATATATATCTATATATATATATCTATATCTTTCTATCTATATCTATCTATCTATCTATCGTGCCAACGTTGTGAATACTTCTCCAGATCGTTTTTATTTTTGTGTGGTTTTCATTTACCTTGACTGAGTTTTATATTTAAAATTACTGGCTTATACTGTTTTCCTGATTTCAACTCCCAACTCTGTTTTATATTCTTTTCACAAAAATCTAATTTGTTTTAAGCTCCAAAAATGGATTGTAGTTAATGCTTTATTCTGCATTTTAAACAGTATGTAAATATGGTGCCTACTTTACATGGATCAGGGATTTGAGCAGGAATAAAATACCTGGAATCAGTCATTTAATTCTCCAATGTAATTTTGGCCTGTACATCCAATGCTTTACTACAGATTATGGTAACAGAAAGTCTATTAATGTAACATTTTTGAAAACAGAATTCATGTGAGTGACTTTCATAATCAGTTCAATGCTTTTTGGGCTATTTTCATGAACATTTTTTTTTCCTGTAAAATGATTCATTATCTTTTTATTTTTTTTCATGTAAATAAACAAGAAAAAAAAATAATAAGCCAAAGAGTGAAAACCCACATGAAAAACGCAATGCCTGCCTACATAATAAAATCAAAGAGGAGGGGTATACTGTGGTATGCCATACTCATCGTCACTGCCTAACCCAACCCCCTAACCCAACCCCCGGCTCACCTAAACCACAAACCTTTTGATCCCCCGACTCGCGGGACAAACTGGGAGGTGGGAGGGACAGTGGGACAGTTGGGAGGTATGCATACTGTAAACAAGCAATAAATGTCCCTACATGGTGTAAGATGGCTGTAGGAGTAAGAAGCAGGTAATTGTCCCCTGGTAAATGTCCAATAAAACTAATAATAATAATAATAATAATAATAAATAAAAAAGTATTAGAAGTGTTATGTTGATTTTTGTTTATTTTTATTTTTTTACCAAAAGGGAAACATGGCGCTGTGAGTTAGCAGCCTCTGCCATTCATTCATAAAAGCCGGCATAGTACTGTGTTGGCTTTCATTTGCAGCTCTCTCACAGCACAGCATACATTTAGCATACATGCACCCATTTGAAATGTAACTGAATCCTGATTTTTATATTTAAATAAATTATTGATACATTTCTGCAAATGCAAATTCTGATGGTGTTAGCACTGAAGCTAATATAATGCTATATTCACATTATTACCCTGCAAAAACAGATTTTTTTTTTAAGCCGGGTATTTGCTAGAGTGATGTTGTGTTTCTGTTATTGACTACACAGCTAATCAACTCTTCAGTGAACTAATCGGGTTTGAAAAATATCAGTTTAAGATCTGGTTAAAAAGGCTTTCGTAAAACGGTCCGTTTATATTACCACCAAAAACTCAGGAATTGCAGCCAAATTATTTTTGTTGGAAATCTGAATGTGGTATATTGGTGAACTCGAATCTGAATCTGGTTGCTGTGGGCAACATCCACACTTTTCAATCTAAAATCTTCCTGCTTAGTAAATTTATGCCTTGCTGTATTAATGAACCCACATGATTAAACTTTCACATAGTATTCTGGAGTGCATCACTGTCTTGTCCTGACTACATCTTTATAGCAAATAACCTAGTCCATACTCTTGTTACCACACAGACTTCTGACAATATGACTACAGTGTTGTGCGCTAAAACCATGCCATGTGGTTGATAATATAGGCCATTGGGGTCATATGGTTTTATTCTGGGAGACTGCAAAAGTGGGACATATACTGTAATTTGTTATTTATCTCAAAAACGCATATATACGTGTCTTATGAAATATATTTGCAGGCCAAACAATAATTAAAAGACTTCCTAACTGTTAAAGTCATGCCAATATGGAGTTTATTAAAAAAAAAAAATACTATAGGTGTTGGAAGAATACGGGGGTTGCATGTTATGTTTTCACACGCTTAAAATAAAAACACCTATATCACTGCTATTAGGCGCAAAGAGACGTGCCATGTGCTAACAGATTATCAGGTGATTAGTGACTACTTCACAACACATTGGTGCCACATAGTGTTCCAGTACATGTCAGCCTCCTTGCTCAATCTGCACTGCCCACCCTCACTCCTGATCATAATGCCTTATTGACAGTAGATGGCTGATGAAACTTGTGGGGCTATCTCGTCGCTTACACTTCACAAAGCCCCATTACCTGATGGTCAGACAGGGAGTATTACTGGGAGTAAAACTATTGCCGGATGACATAGTCCTATGTTTGAAAGAATTTTTATCAAACTATATTTAACATTCAGTCCTTTTATTCCTTCTTTAATGACACCTAAACCAACCTTATCCCCAAAGCCGGATCATAACCCATCTGGTAACCTATCCCATTTCGTTCATCACTGTGGACTACAAGATTTTTGTTAAAATCATATCGCAGACAATACTCCCAACCATACATGTGAACCACCAATTTGGTTTTTTTAAAGGCAGACATTCTGTAGAGGCCATTAGTATGGTGGTAGCAGCGACAGTGGCTTTCCACCTTCAATCATGGGGTTATAATATGTTGTTCAGTCTGGATATGACCAGGGTTTTCCACACTGTGCACTGTGGTTGTCTGTAAGGTGGGTAATGAGGCAGTTGTAGGTCAAGCATTCAAGTAGCTTGGACGCAAAAGGGAGAAGAGAGATGGTCCGATAGTTAGAGGGGAGAGTTTTTGAGAATGGGGAAGATGAGCACATGTTTAAAATGAGAGGGGAAGGTGCTTGTGGAGAAATGTTAATAAGGTGTGAAATATGGTGAACCACAGGTGCCAGCCAGATGCGTAACTAGCGTATCATGGGCCCAGGTGCAAAATGTTTTTTGGGCCCCCATTCCCCTAAAACTGAATAAATTGCTGTCATTATAAACTGTAATTGTAACTGTAATGATAAAAGATAATGCATTCTCCATACAAGAAGATTGAATGTTGGAAGAATCACAAGGAGGGTCACAAGGAGCGTAGTTGTGAAGCTCTGATATGATGTCATGGCGTTACATGTGGGGCTCTTCTGGGAAAATCAGCAAATGCTATTTTTGTTTTGTAAACTTGGGTTTACAATAATTATAATGTATATTGGGTATATTAGTGGTATAGCAATGGCACATACTACTGTATATAGTTACTTTATAGTTACTTTATTTTATGGACAGGGAATAGCACACTGTATAAAGTATATAGCATGCAATTCACAAAGTACCGCTATCCCTTGCCTTTTCCCTACAAGAGAGAGGGGATACAGGAGAGGCCACTCCCCTTTCCCTACATGAACGTACTGCTGGATCTGGACCTAGAATCTGATTGGTTGCTATGAGAAGCCACTTTTCCATTCCTGCAGTTTAGTAAATATGGGCCAAAGACTCAGAAAATCAATAGTCAATATTTGAAACACAGAGAGAGAGAGAGAGAGAGAGAGAGAGAGAGAGTATATATATATAGAATGTATGTTTATATATATATATATATATATATATATATATATATATATATATATATATATATACATATATATGGTATGTTAATTGTTATGAATACAAATAAACTTTAATATGCATACATTACATAGGAAGTTTGTTAACCAAAACTAAGTCTTTTTCTTTTACTAAGTATTACCTAAAGTCAAATTCAAATTATATTTTCAATTAAAGTAGCATTACATCCCAACAGCCAATAATATACAATATAATAAAAAAAAGATTCAACAATAATACGTTAATATCTTTTGGGTAATAAGACTCTGAAACTATATTATGAATGCAATGTTTTGATCATAGAAATCTTTTTTTATATATCTTAGTAACATACATATAGTAAATACATTACAGGAAATGAGTTCTATACCAGACTGGGTTTTTTTTCAGTTCAAACAATGAAAAGCTTTAAATAAATCTGTGTGGCTCTTGGGAGATTTTCTTGACAAATTTAATTTACAGCATCTTTCAACAATAATGAAAGGTTTTATATCTTGTGGGCAGCGCCAACAGTTTCTGGAAAAAAATGTGAGCATTTGCTATGAGGCTATATAACTTCACTGAATTCAGTTCAAACATCCATAAAATGCTTTAATCTGTGGATTATTGGCACCGCTATAATATTGAGCTGTTATACAGCACAGCTTTCATGCATCTTCTGCAAGCACCCAACTTCAGATAATCCCCAAATCCCCAATACAGTAGGCATGTTTTGTAGAACTAATATAATGCATAAACATTTGTGTTTAAATACAGATGAATTTTAAAAAATATTTTTGTATTGAAATGAGGATCATCGGATACAATAATTTATTATTTGATTTTCTCAATTTACTTAAGTGTGGAGGTTTCATTTAAAAAATGATTTATTAACAGTCTAAAGCACAGTTCTTTCTGACATGTTTAGCAAACAGCCTTGTTGCGATGCAATCCAAAACGTATAATAGTAGTACTGAACCAGATTTTGGCTAAAACTCCTCTAGTGAATGGCCTGTGAAAAGCATATAAAATGTAAATAATGATATTGTTTATTAATCAGAATTCCTGATTAATAAAAGATAAAAATAAATAAAATAAATAAAAATAAATAAATAAAATAAAATAAAAGTAATAAAGCCATACTTATGCTTCCTGGGCACCAGTTACGGCTGTAGAGAGGTAAGTATGATTTTATTATTTTTATTTTTTTACAGGTTATTATTATTATTTTTTTTTTTTTGCTCACCACTAAAACGATATTGTTCTAATGGATGGTATGAAGATTTATCATAGAAATAGACAAAGATATCTTGATGAACAAAAACAAGAATGGCAATCAATGCAATCAAGACTATGGCATCGAGACACTTTAAATAATGTGAGCATGATTGCCAGCTAAACTGAAAAGTCCCAAAGGATCCACAGAGAGTAGCATATACTGGAGTTCAATGTGAAGACAACCAATGATCCAGCAAAACACACTGGAAAGGACAGTGTTTAATTAGCAATGGGTCATGTGTTGTCCATGAGAGATGATTAAAAACAGACACCTGACACAAGGCTCAGGTACTGGTCTTAACAGTGGCACCTCTGGAATGACCGATTTACACAGTCACATCCATGAGTTGGGAATTATATAGTGGTGGTTAGGATGATTAGGATGAAGAATAGCCATGCAGAAGTAAAACGCTGCCTCCTCATATGGATAATCCAACACATGGCACATCCATATGTTGGATTTTCCAATAGTAAAATTTGGCACACGCATGCACAGATGTTACTATTTAGTGGACTTCTGCAAACAACTTGTGTAAATCCCCTATCGGAATGATCTCTTGATCTGGTCCTACATTCCTAACCTAATCCAAATCTTGGAATTATAGCCTGTGGCCACACTTCCCTAATATGGGTGGTAAGGATTTGAAACCTAGATCACTGATTATTAAATTATCACATATGTGCCACTCTAATACAACTGGGCATGTGCTTTTCCCCTGATGAAAATGCTTTATTGTAGTTTAGCCTACACTCACCCATGAAAGAACATAGATTTCCTGATCACAGTGCATAATTACCTTGTTTGTGTACAAGTTTACAGGAGATTACAGCTTTGAAGATAGTATTTTTAAAATTTGTAATTTGTGTGTGGCCAAAAATGGTTTATTGTCCCACCTTAAAAATTTCATTTCATTCATTTGATTTAGAGCTCATATACAAAGAAGCCAACATGATTTAAGAAATGATTTATTTTTCACATCTGCCTGTCTCATTTGATTGTTCTAATTAGTGTAGCACAGAATCATGTTTAATGTACTTTAGAGAGTTGAAGCACAGAGTGTCAATTAGAGAAAATCATTACAAATGTCAAAATAAAAATAAATAACAACACAGACATATATGAGTTTAGTCACAAGGCTTCTGAGCAATCCTGCAACATGAATGTGTTAATCACATAATTGTTATAAGTACCTAAGAAATGAAAAAAAAAACTTGTCTAAAAAACATTATTTTTAGGTCTAACAATTTAGTATTAGACATTTGTGACAAAAATACATTATTATCGGTAGATATGCATAATGTAACATGATGCTCTAACCTGAAGTCTATTAATAATATAGAAATATTCATAGATTCATAAATCAAGAGCTCATTATGTACTCAAGATAATGTAGTTTTATTATTAAAAGTTTTACTCGTTTGCGTGAACATAAAAAATGTCAATCAATATGTGTCCCTGTCTGCGGATGTTGGGCTGCAAACAGGAATTGGGGCAAACTCTGCACATTTGCTTAATATAAATGTTCCGACACATTGGATGGATCCCCTGGTGTACGGGACAATGTTCCATGCACAGGAAATCCACTTGTGCACATCTGGGGGGACACATTTTAATGTTTTCCTCCACTCACCTTGCGTAATGTAGGTGGGCGGGGGGACAGGTCCGTGTTTAATTAAAAAAAAAACAAAACCAAAAACCAGTGAAGAATTAGAAGCAGAACCAAAACATGGGGGTTGGTGCTCATCTCTAATGAAGATTGATTCACATTTATATCTGTTTTCCAAGTCATGGCCGTGAAAGAAGAAGGTTAGGGTAACATAGGGTAAGGGAGTTTAAATGGAGGAGGATCGCATAGTCTGCTAGAAGTGTTTTATGTTAATATATGTTGTCTGTTCTCTGTACAGTTTCATGAGTGGCGGAGGGGAATTATTACAGTCAACCTAAATTCTTGAGCTGGAATAATAATAAGCAGAAACTGAATGAGTATTTTCATTTGTCCTACGTGAATGGATACACAAGATTCTCATGTATTTCAAACATATTTAGTTACTATAATCCATGGTAGCACATGGTAGTCCTCTTCACTAATTTTCTTATATCAACTATTGTATGTGTCAATAGTAATAGAACATTCTAGCAGACCTGGAAAAAATAAAATTGAGATGTGTTTATTGATTGTTCCTGGAATTAGATATATTTCTGGCTGCAATGTAATGCTTAATCCTGATGACTTGATTCTTTTCCAATGTGAGAAAGAAATAAATTGTAATTAGCATAGAACATTTTGTCCAGGAACATGGTTGTCATAGCAAAATTTATAATCCTTAGTTTTGAAGTGTAGGCAAACCTGAATTATTCAAATTAAGTAAGGACAATAATTGATTAAACAAAACACATAAGAGAACAAGAAAATCATCAATCATCTTCCATAGTTAGTTAAAAAAAAAAAGTAAAAAAAGGAGGGTAGAGGTAGAGGGTAGATTTACTACCCAGAAATTTTTTTTTGTTTTTCAATGCAACTTGTTAATTTCAAACGTCAATTTTGTTAACTTCCTATGTAGGGATTTGGAATGGCGAGTTCAAATTGACGTTGTGTTGTGTCAAATTGACGTTGAGTTGCCTGCAACTTGCTGCCATTTTGTGAATAACTTGCCTGCATCCAAATTGTCACCATTTTGTGAATGACTCGTATACATTCTAAAAACACACTGAAACAATGCGATTTCAGAATTTGGTCTGCTAGATTTGGTGGGTTAGACAAGAAATTATTGTTGAGGAGCTTAGTCTGATTTGAGTTGGGGTGTTCCTATAGAGCCTGACCTCATGGAGACCACATCTGGATTTGAAGTTTTGGACCAGCTCAGAATTGTATCCCTGAAAAAGCCCAGTAAATGGAGAAAATTGTTGGAGAGGACCACAAGAGATCTCTTGAATGTTGTACAAAATGAACTATATGATCCACTGATGAACTGATCCCTGAAAGTGGAACTAGAGTTACCACAATAAGGGATTAATTAAGCTACTCAAGGCACAAAAAATTGCAAAGACGTGGTGACCTGCAGTACCTGTGAAAAATAAAGATCTCTGATCCAATCTTCTACCTTGAAATCAGGGAGCAGCTTTCTATACTGCAGTCGAGGACATAGATTGTGCGAGTATCGAAGCTGAGGATGTCCATACAGGGAAGCACAGGAGGATCAGAAGAGAGGAAACTGCGGCTGCAAAACACTGTATGTGAACCTAAGAGGCTGCTAATTCACATGCCAGGCTCATTAATCCCTTGTTCAAAGGACTTCACTGAGTAAAAGGTAGGGGATAGCAGCTTACGCTGCTCAACACTATCGAGCAAATCAGCGTGCTGTGTGACAGCTATCAGCTTGATTTTCGCCTCTCCTCTCTCCAATCTATTCATCTTAATGTTCCCCCCACCCACCCAGAATTATGGCAGAGGGGAGTCAGATCCAGCCCAGCTTGCGGAATATCAATGTTATGTATGCTTGATGATCTATTCGTGCACCAGTGAACTTTACAAGTGTACTTGTGGAAGTAGGGGAGGCAGACCTAAGTCAGGTTTCAGCCAATGTATATATGTATTAAAAATATCCACCATATATCATTGTGTAAAAAAAAGCTCGCTTTTTAGTACAGAAGCACCATGGTATCATATTACCATGTCTGTGGTTTTGGGGAATTTTTTAAATAAATCTTTGGGGCTTTTTATCAAATTTTTCCTATTTCAATGCTTGTAGTGTGTATTTGTTTTTTTTTTTAAACAGGGGAATACAGAGCTCAGTCAGTACTGTATGATAAACCCAGACCCAAAACTAATGCAAAAATACCTCTCCTATAGCATTATGTACCCTTCACTATGTTAGACCATCCACCACATTGAATGTTCACTTGATCAATACTCCCTCTTCAAATCTGTAAATAGTTATAACAAGGCCTTTGCTGCAAACTTTTAAAAGTCTCCAATCTTTCTTTATCCACTCCAACTTCCCCTCCCAGTCAGTCAAGCATACAGTTCTCCCAAACATGAAAAAAATATATTTCCCTTATCCTCCAAATGTGGCTTTAATCATCAGGGGGTAAATTTACTAAAGGTCGAGATGTGTTTTGCAGGGTGAATGTGTTTTAAGTATTTACTTAAGGGCATGTTTTTGAAAACATGGCATATGCAACCGTTTCCAAAAAATGTGCATGCAAAAACTCACTTGTGATAGTTTTCCTTTATTAAGGATACAGATTTTTGTATTTCCTAAGCTGCGCATTTTTATAAAGTATGAATCGCGATGGCGCATTTTGCAAATCACACTGAAAAAAATAGACCAGCATTTTCCATGCTAATCCTTGCTAATTCCATGCGATCACGCCATCAAAACGTTGCGAGATCGAACCAGATTTTAAAAAAAAAATCACAACGTTTAGTAAATTTATCCCCAGATGTTACCCACAATGTGATTTATGTGGAGTGATAAAGACACAGATATAGTATAACACTGTTAATCAATTATACAAGATAGAGGGAAATCCACTCACAAAGATAGGCCTTTAAATTTGCATGTTAGTAATCCACAATTCCAATCTGCTCGTCTCCTCCGTGGTGTTTCTTCTATTCACATGTTTCTTAATATTTCCACCAGAGGGCGACCATATGGACCAAAGAACATAGAAATACAAAAACATTGCAATTCCGTATGATCCCACAGATGCAAGTAAATATAAGAGATCCAACAAATAATCACACTTTTTAAGGGTTTTTCAAGCAGGACTAAATATCTTTTGTTTCCCTTGGGGCACTGCACTGAACTGCAATTCTTATATCCTCCCATACATCCAACTGCAAATGGGGGAGAGGTAGAGGAAAGATAGCATGTAATGTAACAAAAATAAATGTAAATAAACAGAAGAAATTTCACTCATATAGGTTTGCTTGAGCTTCCTTTAAATACTAACCTTGGATTCATCTGTCTTCTTCCTCCAATCCTCCGTACAGGACTGTTCCCAACACTGCAGGATCTACAAAATATTTCCTTACAGCATAACCATTGTTCCAATGCCCTTTTGGGGGGGGGGGGGGTTACTTAATCATTGATAGCAGACCAGTATACCATCTATAGAGATTTGTTATTTCAGATCAAGTGATGCTAATACTTGGGACTATTAAATATTAGTTATTTAGCCATTTAACATTGTTTTTGTGTCTCTGTCATTGTTAGTTTTTGTCTTTGTTTTGTGTTTTCTCCCTTTAAATTAATAAAATACAAGGCTTGTTGCTAGTTAGTCACTCTCAGCGCAAAGCAAAGCAAATTCACAGTCTTGATATGGATTGTCCTCATATGTTCATATATAAAAAATTCCTTGCCGTGTTTCAGTATGCTTCACCGCGTTTCACCTTGTTTCAACGCAATATGACAGTGGTTTCTTCAGAAGGTAGACTACTATACCAGTATATATGTGGTGAAACAAAAATATATCCTAAACATTACTGCATTTGTGCCTTTCTCCAAATGGAACTGAAGTGATTGCTAATCTATACCTCAGCACACTAGTCCAATTATTCCTTGATTAGTGCGTGTGTGTGTGTGTATGTAATATATTCATGTGTGCAATGTTTAAAGGTAAATAGATAAAAAATATAGTTTTGCGTCCTTCAATAGATGCTTGAAGGAATAAATATAGAAAAGTGAGAAGTAGCAAAGCCGCAAAAAGGTAAGTAACTTTGTTTTTATTTATCTATATAGATATGTTGGGGCTGATTCGGCCCTGTGTCTCTGCCAGCCAGGCTGGCGGAGACGCGAATCTTCGCTCTGAATGGCACTCCGTGCCTCTGCGAATGAGAAAAGGGGTGTTCCACTCTCCATTTTCCATATATATATATATATATATATATATATATATATATTTTTTTTTTTTTTTTTTTCAGTTTTAGCTAAAGGCAGATACTTCCCTGGTCCTCCCTGGCAGGGGGTGCTTTTTGACTATTCGCACTGGGAGACATACCGTCTAGAAATAGCACTGTATATAATATACACTTAATGACAGCTCATGTTGGTTGTTCTATCATTGTTTCCAGCTGATGACACCTCACCTGTTATCATTGTCACCTGTCTGTACCCCATGTACATGTCTACATGTTTAATATTTTGTGCACTGAAAAAAGTACCATGCCATTTAGAGCAGTTTTTCTGATTATTGATGGTGATTATTTTTTCTGCCTGGTTTCAGATTGTCCTCTTGTTATCCAATTATCTTTGCCACTAATAATATAAAATAAGAAATAACTTGATTCATTATGTCCACTTTATATTGATTGCTGTTCTATAAAAGCATTAGTTGATGTGTATCTGTTTTGCTGCATCCTCAAGCAGGATTGAGTTTTGCAAACATGGATTAAAGGATTTCGTCATTCTAACAGGAGAACCTCTGATTCTTTCTAGATGTGTGTGGTAATGTGGGTGTTGAAACAGGTAATTTCACAAAGTTGTACGAAGTTATTACCATTATTTAACATAAAGCAAACTATGTATTCAGGCTCATTGATTTCACTGCATACATACTGTTTCCATGGTAGTATTCGCCTTCTTACTTTGCATAGTCATTAAATATTTAGCAGGTGTTTATGAAGTTCTATCCAAATTGCCTTCCCTTTCATTTGGGCAAAGCTCTGCCCCATCAAACGTCTTCAGCAGTGAAATCAAGAGGAATTTATGATGGTTAAACTAATAAAAGAGCAGTATGCTCCCCTTGGTATATTGGGCATATATTCCCTTTGTACTGTGCAAAATGGTTTCCTTGCCATATTCCACACATCTGTCTTCACATTCCTCCCTGTCTTATCCATTTCTCCCTTTCCTATTTCATCACCTTATTTCTCCTTCATCTCCTCCCCAACTCTCCAACCTATCCTTCTACACTATCCTTCTACTACCTCTTACTTTAAACATGCCTTAGTTCCTCCATTCTCAAAAACCAATGTTGGTCCTACCATCCCCTCTAACTACCATTCCATCTCTGTTCTCCCATCTCATTACTCACCTCACTGTAACCACATCCTGGATCTTCTCCAATTTGAGTACCGCTCTCTCCACTTCCCTGAAACCACCCTTGTCACCAACAACCTCCTCACTGCCAAATCTAAGGGCCACATCTCCATATTCATTATCCTTGTACTTTCAGCTGCATTCAACAATGTCGACAATGCTACTCCAAACCCTTTACTTTCTAGGACACGTTGGCTCTGTCCACTCATGGTTCACCTCCTATCTCTTTTGCCTATCCTTTTCTAATTTTAACACCCAACTCTACCTCTCCTACTATTCTTCTCCTGTAGGTGTCACCTTAGGCTCTGACCTCGGTCCCCTTCTTTTCTTCTTCTGCACCACATCTCTATGCTGATGACACACAAATCTACCTCTCTTCCTGTGACCTCTCCCCCCTCTTCTCTCCAAGTTGTCCTCGATTACTCACTCTCCTTCACCACCCATATCTGTACCCTCTCCCTCCAGAATATTACTAGAATCTGACCATTCCATTCCATCAAAGTCACTATCTTCCTCACACAATGCACCGCCTCCCCACTCTCTCAATCTCTACACTGGCTTCGAATTCGTTTAAGAATTCGTTTCAAAATCCTCACCACCAGCATCACTCTGAAGAAGGGGGAGGAGTTATTCCCAGAAACGCGTCAGCGTCCATTAGACTGCCTCTTGCTTCAGCCTTGACCCACATGGATATACTTACCAGGCTTCCATCAATGGCGTGTTCAGGCAGACCTTTCATCTAAGCTGTCCCGGGCCCTTTCAGCTACCTCCTGCGGTTCACGCTCGCGGTCTCTGGACTATACCGCTTCTAGGGTAGGAGTGCCTTTTTTAATTGTTTTTAGGTTTGGAGTTTTTATGACCACTGTATATTTATTTATTTTGTCAACTTATATTAAATATTATTTTAATGCTATGGTTTTGTCTCTCTCTCCCTATGAGGTGTTGGAGTACATCTATACCTACATTGCACACTTTAGTAATGTATGTCCTTTATGCACTTATTGGTCAACACTAGGAAACACCCAGCTCACCATTCTGTGTATTTTCACTCCCATTTATCATTTTTTGGGGTTTGTGACCCCATCATATACCTCAGTTGGCTTGAATATAGTGTTTTGCACTGTGTGTCTAAAGTGTAATACTATTATTCCATAGTTCCTCACCACCACCTACAAGGCTCTCTCCTATTCCTCTGTTCCCAACACCATACCTTCCTTGCTTATCTCAATCCACACTCCCTCACATCCACTCAACTCTACCTACGACCACGTCCTCGCATCTCACCTGATCAACTTCTTCCCCCTCCCTTCCCACTTCAAACTGATCATCAGTTCTTGTAAGTAGTCCTGGCTGACAGCTTCAGCTGACAGCTTCAATGGGAGTCAGCAGGTTCGGAACTTTTGTCATTGGGGGGGCTAATCCCATCTCTTCGCGGCACCCCACGCCCTATCTCGTGGTGCACACCCCGCCACCTACCCTCATAGCGCCCCCTCCAGTAACTGGAGTGCCTATCACTGTGATAGTTACTTCAGTTACACTGTAAGATTGGGAAGGTCCACTTACCCGATCATACATGGAGTTGCAGCGCCTGTAACAGGCTGACTGCCCTCCAGAGGGGGAACATGCTTCCTTTATATTTGAGGGGGCATTCCCCCCCCCCCTTCCCATTCTGAAGCCTATGTTGTGAGTCTACACTCTAGTGCTGGCCCTAATTTTTGCCTCTGACAGCCTCTAAAAGTAAATGAGGGCCAGGCCATGTCTGAAAAGTCTAATTAAGCCGGGGAAGCATTATTGCAGGTGCAGTGATCTGGTTTCAGGCTGTGCAGTGAAGAGGCAGCTTGAAAAATAGTGCTGGCACTAGAGCTTCAAAGGTTATAAATCAGCTGTCAAGCTGACAGCTGTGGGGAGACGGCATAGAAGCTGACAGTAAGAGGAAGGGCTGAGAGAGTTTTGGGGAGAAGTAGATGAGGTGGAGTGACCTAGAAACAAAGTGAAATGAGGTTCAGAAATAAGTTTATTGAAGAGGATAAAGGTAGCAAGGTAGAGAAAGGGGTTCTTCAGATCTAGCATTTGAACAATTTGAGTAATAATATCTTAGTCAGATCATCAGAGGTTGTCATTGTTACCGTGGAGGCAGTGCGGAGATTGTGACTCACAGACGGCCGATGCGAGGGGAAAGGCAGTCTTTCTTGCAGTCATCTGGAAGCAGGCTAGTGTGTTGTGTATCAAATCTGCATCTGTTTTCTTCCACTGTGAACTGGCATTTCTAAATACTGTGTAATTATACAACATAGCAACACATTAGTAATTAATTGACCTTTATATAGCTAATGGGAAACAAATGCTATTTATATTCCCTTAATGGTTAAATCCTCACACAGGACAGCCAGGACAAATAAATAGTGCCTTTACATAGCCCAATGTTCCATTAATATATGCTTCTGGTAAATCTATTCAGTTTGAGAACTAATTGTCCTGAAGTATATTTACCTTACTACTAAGTCTTACCTCTTTGTTCTAAAAGTAAACCTTCCTGCTGGAGCTACTGGAGCTGAACTGTTTAAAGACTAACTGCAGTCTACAGTAATTCTCGGCTGCAACATAGCTTCTCTGAAAAACGAATATCATCTCTTCTCAGTCCTTATTGGATTACAAATACTAAACATAGAAACATAGAAAGTGATGGCAGATACAAGCAAATGGCCCATCCCGTTTGTCCAATTGTGTATTTAAAACTGTACTGACATCATTTTATTTTCTGTGTTGTTTCAGACTTTAAATGCCCTTATATTTATCCCAAGCATGCTTAAATTGTTCTAAAGTATTAGCCTCCACCACATCTGATGGCACGCTCTACCACTTATCAGCTACCCATTCAGTGAAGTAATGCATGACCTCACATTCTACCACACCTCTTTCTTTGAAAAATGCCCCCTCCTCCATCTGTTGACTTCCCTTAATATATTTGAAAGCTGCTATCATATCACCCCTCTCGCTTCTCTGCTCCAAGCTGTACTTAAATATATGTACATATTGCTACACTAAAAGTAAAATCCTCACCAAAATATTCACCACTGGAAATATTTTTCAAAGTGAATAGTGTGGCCATAGGAAAAATATTAGTAGTGTAGAGAGGGTACCTTCTGGAATATAATAATTTGGAATAGATAATATTTTCGAATTTTTTTTTATTCATTTATGGTACGTTGAGAATATTATCGCCTGTTTATTAAATAATAAATTAGCAAAGGATAAAAGCAGTTTCAGAGGTAATGATTAATTTCCTTCAGAAGTGAGAAATCCAGAAGCCAAAAGGACAGAAATAATACAATAAGATTTTTTCATTGTATTTGTGTCATATTCTTAAAGAGTATATTGTGTGACAATAGTACAATATGATTCTTCTGCATTTAAATATTGTTGAATAATTCTGTAATCCTTGTTGGGATTCTTTTTGTTTGTAAGCAGGAACAAATTAGAGGTTATACATGAATTTCTTAGTATAATACTTACCTGTGTTAAATTCGTAAACACATCTCCATATTTCTTAAGAGAAAACATAAATTTTTGCAAGTTACAAGCCATAATACATTGCTAAATTGTCCTACTTAGGAGACCCTGTTACAATCAACAATGCTTACCTTATCTTATTTATTAAATAATGATTAATAAAGGGTGGGATGTTAAATTCTTCTTCTTCTTCTTCTTATTATGATTATTATTAATAATAATAATAATAATAATAATAATAATGATAAAGATAAGTTTATAAAAACATTACTCATTTTACTTAAGCTGTCAGCATAAAGTAAAAACAACATAAGTTCATTGAAGCAATGCAAGGTTAAATGCTACCACAATGGTTGCTAATAGCTGTAGAGTCGTGGTTGTCATGTAGAAATGTCCTATAGTCAGAACAAATGATTTGTGTGACTTGTACTCATTTACTATAAATTATCCTATACCTCACTCATACTTAACAGCTATTTACACGCAGGCAGTTGCGCGTATCTTTGTATTCAGCATAGTTACATTCTAGGCCTTACTGTCAAATATGTACAACTCTAAAACATACTGTATAATCAGTAATAAATAGAAAAACATCATGGTGCTGTATTGAAGCAGATTCAAATTGAATCATTATAATTGTATTTACAAAAAAAGTGTTCACAGGTTATTTGATAAAAACAACATATAATAGTTATTTACACACAGTAATATAATAAGTTAAGTCTAGGTTCGTGCAAGCTACAATCCATAATACATTGCTAAATCGCATCAAAAGACCCTTTGGGAAATAACAATAAGTCATACAATATTAATATGTAAAGAAACTATATGCCATATAATCTAATTATTTTGAATCAGAATTTTATTTCTTTAAGTTCTTATGCCTAATTAATTGTTATGATGTATTGTGATATTTGATCTTATTTGATAGTGTGATATCAGATCTGCTTCAATAAGCGCTGTGTGATAGTTTTTTTATTCTTTGCAGAACTTTGCAATGATGGTTTCTTAACTGATTTGTTTTTTTTTTACAATAGGTAGGAAGTCTAGAAATGACTTTCCAAATTCATGGGAACTTCACTTAATATCCAACTGTGCTATATGAGTTCATCCATATGAGAAATCACTCCAATTGCTTCCCCCGACTTTTGAAGAATCTATTGCAAAGTAATATTTCCAGTGGTAAAAGAACTGAAGCATGGATCACATTGCTGCCTATACAGTAACTTATAATGCTAAGCAACGGGCACATGCGAGTGCAACCCACCCTCTATAAAATGCTGTCAGAAGTGTCTGGAAGTCTGGATTGACTGATCTGCACTGGATGCATGTGTATGCACAATTTGCAGTTTTTGGAATTTGAGTCCCAAGTTATAATCTCCACATAAATCTACTAATTTAGAATACTTTAATGCCTGGATGTATGAAGGAGAACAGCTGCAGCAACATTAAAGTGGAGTTGATTTCTAATTAAACTGAAGCTCATTTGTTTTGTCTGGCTGTTTAACAGAACATATCTCGAGTATCATGACGTTTATCATTCTATGTTTTAAGATACCGCTTTGCTGTTTTTGTTCAGGAAAGTCAACACAGCTCTCTTGTTTAGTTAATGCAATAGGATGTCTAAAGCTGGGCATACACTATAAGATAAATTGTTCCAATCAAAAGATTTTTCAACAGTGGGCAAAACCATTTTGAATTGCAGGGGAGGAAAATTTTATTAGTTGCAATCAGTATTACAGGTGAGAGACAATGTTTCCAGCACAAGTCTAATAACAGTGTAACAGTAACGCTGGTCAGTATCTGTGTGCAAAATGCAAAAATAAAGCATTTCCCTGCATGCAAACACTGACATTCATTTTACCTCCCCTGCAATTCATCATGGTTTTGCCCACTCTTGAAAAATCTTCAGATTGGAAGAATTTATCTTATAGTGTATGCCCAGATTTACTCTCTAACGTTCAGCTCAAATATAGACTAGACACCTTGAAGTCGTGCTTTAAAGTAGTCTGGGAGTTGACATAATAAAGTGATAGCTGCTGACGAGTATAGAGTTCAAATCCATCTTAACACTTCTTCCCAGCACCATCTGCTTCCCTGCTTAGTGATTCTGTGTCACTTTTGAAAAATGGTAGAGATGTTAGCTTCCAAAGGCACACATACACCCATCTGTACCTTATCAAGCACAGTTGTCTTCTGGTGCACAGAAAAAGGTAGTAAATTTTGAGTTTTCAAACAATGACTGCATCCTGAAACGAGCAACGCACATACAATATTATATTTTATGATATATGACAACATGGTTTTTATACAAAAGCTTTAATTTTCTGAAATGCCTACGCTATTATAAATCATTATAACAGAAGCCACATTGAACTAGAAAGCTCCTACAAATATATGTACATTTGAAATACCCAATTTATTGCAGAACAATAAAACTAAGGAATACAGATTTGTTTAATTGATGTGTTTGATTTATTTTGCATCAGTTCTATTTAAAGGGAATTTTTAAGTCTCCTATATAAAACATAAAGGTGCAGAGATATTATGACTAGCTAATTTCCATGCAGACAGATTTGGAGAAATTCACTAGTAGTTCGTCACATTTCCATTCCCACGTACTAACTTTGAGAGCCAGAAAGTACCTTCACTACAGCCCTGAAAATGGAACACTGGAGAGGTATCCATAAAGTTCAATAAAAGCTTCTTCTAAATGTCTAGTAGGAATTAATTGTGTATTATGGCACAGCAAAGACAGCATTAGTTTACAGAACTGGATTACTGACATTTTTAGCACCTAATATCAGAACTACAACTATTCATGGTTATTTAATTGTCGAAGTAACCAGATTCTAAAGTCAGTTCAGACAGACCCGCCCCCTCACGCTGGATATGTGCTCCTAATTTCCCCTGTGTGCTATATCCAGGGCCACCGCCATGTCACCCGGGCCCGGGCCCCCCCAGGTGACACCTTAGACGCCAATTGAGTAGAGGGGGCTGAGAACCCGGCCGGGTGGTGGTGGGACGGCCGGGCCCAGGACAGTAGGCCTGGCTGTCCCCCCCTGATGGTGGCCCTAGCCATATCTTCCAAATTCCAATATGTATACCCCCAGTCCTCCAATTCCACCCTGTATGCCACCACCTTTTTACTGTATCAAACCAGCTTCCTTTTCTCTTGCTGTATCTATCCTTTTCTCTTTTTGTATTTATCCTACACAGAGCCATATTCTATTCTTGCATCTATCCTATACAGCTTCCTTTTCTCTCCCTGTATCTATCCTTTTCTCTCTTTGTATTTATCCTATAAAGAGACATATTCTATTCCTGCATTTACCCTATACAGCTCCCTTTTCTCTCCCTGTATCTATCATATACATCTCCATTTCTCTCCCTGTATCTATCCTATACAGAGCCATATTCTATCTCTGTATTCAATCCCTGTATCTATCCTTTTGTCTGACTGTATCTATCCTTTGCAACTCCCTATTTTCTCTCTGCATTTATCCTATACAGCTCCCATTTATGGTGGGGGTGAGTTAGGGAAGTGGTCCTCATTAAGGTGTGCTCCAGAGGAGCTGAGTTACAGTTGACAGCAAAACCAACTAAGCTGCAAGTAAATAAAATACTGCCCAAAACCAGAACTAGAACTTGGATAGGATTGCACTGGTAGTAGGAAAACTGCACAGAGATATCCAACAAGAACCATAGGATAGATAGCACCAGGGCCATACAGGCATATACACCTAGATATGTTGATCTGTTTTCTTATAGAGTTTGTGTACTCCCCTTTAGCTTTTGGCATAATAGTTAATAAAATGAAAGAATTTCCTCTGTGGCACACTCTCTTTTCAGGATGATTAACTCTTATACAATTATTTCAACTATCATTTTCGATTTTTTTTTATCAATTTGTTTGTTGATGATTATCATAAACCACTTCATAAATAGGTTTATCTTATTTTCTACTCATATGTTATGATATATGATACATAATATAACCTCTACACAATCATTTGTTAAAATGTGCTAGCGTATGAAGTAAAGAAACAAATACTTGTGAAAATTGATTTCAAAAGTTTCACCAAATGAGGGAAAACTAAAGACAAATTTGTAGAATAATAACTGACAGGACCAGTTACACAGCACAAAGGGAGGCCAAGAAGCAGACAGAGGTGTCCCAGATGGTCAGTAGGATCAGTTTGGATAGAACGAAAATATGGGAATTCCAGGATAGGTAACAACAGTGTGGAATATTAATACTAAAATACCAAGATTGGTGTAGACTGGATCATGTCCGGTACCCGATTTACGCACACACGCATGAGAAAATCGGGAAAAAAAAGCATGTGTGACCCAGATGTGCTCTTGAGGATCCCCTGGCATATTGAACATAATTCTGTACACCAGGATCCCCTGGGCTGGATCCTACATCTTAGCTACACTAGGTTGGCAGGGAGCTATACTTAAATTAAAGGGATTAAGGATGGGTTTGGGGCAGTGGTATAAGCTGCTATTCCCTACCATTTCCAAATGAGAGAGGGGCATGACAGGGGAGTTGGATACTGTGTAAGTGGAAAATAACAAACACAGACATGCCGGATGGAAAACGAGCAATGAAATGCATGCAACATGCAGTGAGAATGGTAAAAAAAATAAGGCACACTTAGACTAGAAAAAACTAACTCCACACATCCAAGGGAGAACAGAAGCAGATAATTAAGGAACAAGGATAGCAAGACACAATAGGTTGAATGCAGGGGTACAAAGCAGACCAGTCACTATACTATACAATCAGCAGAGTGGCTAAAAGATATATTAACAGAGGTTGCTGGCTTACAATTGGTCAGCAGCCTTCATGTCTCTTCACCTGAAAAAACACATATTTGTTATGTTTAAATACTTTATTATAGTTGAACCAGGGCTCGAAGTGGGGGGGGGTATATGGGGGTATGCCATACCAGCACTTCTCCCACTACAAATCTCCATTGACTTCTATTATATTCTGTGTTTCCATACCGCCATTTCTTAATGGCCTTACCATCACTTCTGAATTTCCACTTTGACCTCTTTAAACAATACATAAAGGAGAGGAATTGAAATTAAAACCCCCAAATAATTTACTTTTCAAAAATGCATAACACTTCTAAGCCTTACTACCTATACAAACCTTTTTTATGTTATCATGTAGTCCTATTTAAAGTTACTACTGTCAACACAGTAGGTTGCATGCATTATAAACAACTGAAGGCAAACAGGATTGGCATTGGTCCTGTGACTGGACTTATCTAAATCTTTGTTAGAATACATACTTACCATGTCTTCTAAAATTTCCAACATGACAGGATACTGTATACAGTAAGTAAGGATACTTACTGTATTTTTCCCCAGTAAGTATCAAGGGCCTGGGCCTAAACTTATTAAACTGAAGAATAGGCAAAGTGAAGGTGTTGCCTATAGCAACCAATACATACTGGAGACTGTGAGCTCGAATCTGATTGGTTGGTATTGGCAAAATCCCCACTTTTCCAGTCCTGCAGTTTTGTAATTTTAGTCCCTGATCCTGATAAAAAGATGTATCCATACATACTACATTTTTCTGTGCCTAAGTTTTTTAAATGCACTTCTCGCCACACCCACCACATGGACACAAAATTGGCCACTTACTGTATGTGTTCTGAACCTTACCTTAAGTTTAACACACGGATCACTTAGCATAATTGTTGTGTACGTAGAAGATCCGTATGGAAAGTTTGCAGCCCAGCCTATAATGTACGATGTACATGCTTCCCCCTGATCCAGATCTGTATGCATGGAATAAAAGCTCACCAGTGTGCACACACAGATGAATTTCTACACCCACAATTGGCTGGGTAAAAATCGACCAAATTTATTAAATCACGATCAGGACCATGAACATTATACGCTGTCCCAAAAATTTTAAAGCAGGGGTGGAGCTTGATTAATTGGTTTATTACATATGACAGCACTTCTGGGAACCTGTGAGCTGTACCTCCCCAAGTATTACTCCGTTCACTTATACCCCGATCACACAGAGGGCTATTACCGGGTAATTCAGTCAACTTCCCGGGTTGACGGAACTACCCGGGTAGTTTGCTCAGTGTGAACGGTGCTAAAATTACTACTAACTACCCTGTTTCATTGTGAAAGGTGTAGGACCAGGGTAGTTTGTGAATTACCAGGTTAATTCAGCACTGTGAACAGGGTTAATTACCAGGGTAATGAAGATCCACAACTAACAACCCTGCTCATTAAAAACAGATTTACCAGGGTAGTCTATGTGAACGGGGTATATGTGGCATTAGTATTTCCATGTGAAAATGTTTATTGTTGATGCACTCTCTTCACATGTCTAATTTTAAAATGACACTAAATTAATTTCTGAAGCAAATGGTGTGTATGTACAGTCATAATATATGCATGGCTATGCTCTGCTATTTACTATAACTTATAAATATATATGACTGTAACTTAATTAGATCTAAGAAATATTGTTAATGAATTTGTGCATTCTAATTCTAGTTAGAACCTAATACTGGCTAGAACAGAATTTCAACTATCGACAGAAATAAAGTTTATTATTGCAGTAGAAGAACTTTCAGGCAGTGATTGGATTTCTAAATTATATATGAAATTAGATGATTTTGTATTCCAAATCAGTTTAATTGATTTAATGCTTCATTGCTAAATCTCCAAATAACAGTACAATAAATAGCAAACATCAAATCTCGTCTGGATTATAGAATTTGTTGGTTTCTTAATCAGTTCAGTAAACTAATTGCTTTGTGTTGCAAAAAGGATATTGTTGGGAGTAAATTTAATACTCAGCATATAAACTTTTTTCTAAATGCTATAAATCAGAGAAAATGGTAGTTTATTCATTATATGCAATATATCTACTAATATGATATATTGTGTGCATCAATTCCAGTTATTGCATCTCCATACAGAATCTGGGTGTGAGTGGAGCAGCAAATTACATACATCCCTCAATGTTTCCAGATGTCTGGAACTGTACCAGAGAGAGATACTTAAACATTTAAGCATAGTTGCAGACTTTCCTGTAATATTAGAGGCACTCACAAAATTTGGGGCATTGTTCCTGGAATGGAAAAGTGAGCAAATATAAATAAAAATGAATGTTTTAATCAGGGTCGCTGACTGACAGGAGAAACTAAGAACCTGTACAATTAGGGTTGGGGCTGAAGGTATAATTTACATGTGACTGTTTATGGTTCATTTCTGAGCATGTACAATAGTAAATGATGCAGAGAAAGTCAAGTCAGCTGGCGAATGGGCCCTAGTAAATCCATATGAAAAAGTAAACCCTAAACTTACAGCGTTTATGTATTATTATGTGTTATGTATACCTACATAAAGCATTTTGCAGTGTAACTTTCCTTCATTTGCTGTCTAAGTTATTGGGCTGAGAAATAAAAGTAACCTTTATATTACCAGAGGACAGACTTATGGAATAAGAGCTCAAATTAATTCATTGCCCTAAAAGCAGGAACGCAAATCTCAGAGGCGAATGATAAATGGTTTTGTCTTCTTCCAGCCAGTGAATTGGAAGGCTTTTGGTGGTAAATTTGTCAGTTTTAGCTTTTGGATTTCTGGTCCTTCCCATTTTGGCTCTCTAAAGGGCTAATTTATTATCTTAACTGTTCCGTCCTAGAGTTAAATTCATAGTTTCTATACACCTCTGGGTCTGTCAGTGACTCCAGGGCATGCTGCTTTACTTAGTATAAACTATAAATATTTATGCATTTTATAAATTGCAACTAGCTAGCCAAAAAAGCTTAACTTGTTGTTTTACTTACTACATAACNGAACTGCATTTTAGAAAACAGCAGAGATGCAGTTAATAAAGTTCTGATGTCTTGGTCTGCCATTCTCTACTATGAACAAATTATTTCACAGTACATATTTGGAAACTGAAAAAATATATAAATCGTAAATCAATCAATCGGAAATATGGATCTGGTCAAATGTGAACAGCAGGAAGTCAAAACCCTGTTATTTAAAGTCCATNAATGCACAATTAGCATTTGAGCACCCTTTCACAGACTGGACAATGTCCCGACTATTCGGCTACAGCCAGGATCATACAACAGCAACTGTACCTTATTAGTGTGGCCTTATTGCAGCATCCTAACTGCCTAGCAACAACTGTAATAAAAAAGTAAAAAGAATACAGTATACATTACGTTTACACAAGGGATNCATGTGACAGGTGGCTTAATGTACAGGACTTAGGGGTATATTTACAAAGTGGTGAGATTGCAGTGAGATTGGAAAGTGGGGAAGTTGCCCGTAGCAACCAATCAGATTCGAGTTCACATTCCCCAGTGTGTAAAATAAAACTGATTGGTTGCTATGGGCAACATCCCCACTTTCCAATCTCACTGAAATCTCACCGCTTAGTAAATATACCCCTTAGTTCTGTACTATGGTGATCAGTATTAGGGGGCAGTAAACTTAATCCACACACCCGAGGCTTTCATGGAGGGTGGGGATAAGCAGATTAAGTTGAGGCGAAGCAGCGGTAAGCAGTTCCGCACAGCTTTTGTACAGAAACAGATCCATNCATAGACATAGGTATGTTCAGAACCCTGCATAAGAGAAAGGAGTGACAGGGGATTTCACTCTGCTCATACTCCATTGAGAGTATAGAGAATCAGTGAAGGTCTGGATTCACCCAATGGCCAGGATCCTGCTTGACATTTCGATTGTGCATGCCTGGTGTGGGCAGTACACTTTACAACCACTTTTACAATCATGCCAAAGCATGCAGAAGTAAGGATCCAGCCTACTTTGAGTAATGCAGTGGTGCCTAACACATCTTAGAATACAAACTCTCAAAAATAATACCACTTTCCTTCTTGTTCCCATTCNTTGAAGCCAAAAATGTATACTCCTGAATATGTACAAGATTATACAATAAAATAATAGCTTTAACAAAAACGACTCAGCTCGTCATAGGGTTGTGNAATGTCCAAGTTGTAGGCTGGAATTTATTTACCACATAACCTTTTAGTACCATTGTATCTTAATGGTCCATCTATGGCCATGTAACAAACATATCTACCCTTTACCATTGGGAGAAACATTTACTACGTGTCTATTCAGATGTGAAAATCTACAGATGGACGTTGGACATACATTTATTATCTTATACCACGTAATATCCCACTTTTATCAAGAATATATGTAAAACACAGGAATCATTTGTTTACACTAGTGTTTAATGTTCTGCAGATATCCAAAAGCCTCTGTATCTATAGTTTGTGATCTGCATAATTGAAGTGGACACTTTAGCAGTCAGTCTGTGGCTAGATTAATGGGCTTGAGCTATAAACTGTTTACCTCAGCAACTACTCAAAGTTGCAAAGACTCAACTCTTAAGTTTGGTTATGAAACTACTTTCTACATTCTACATATGCACTGTATAAGCCACCATTGTATGATGTCACAATCACATACACATCTCATCTGTTCCAGTTCATCGAGATCTGGGCCCAAAAATGTGAAAAGTGGGGATGTAGCCCATAACAACCAATCAGATTCGAGCTCACATTCTCCTTGTAAAATGAAACTGAGAGCTCGAATCTGATTGCTATGGGCAACATCCCCACTTTTCAGTTCCCCTGCAATCTCACTCCTTAGTGAATTTAGGCCCTTATGTTTTACCATTCTTGGAATGTGTTGATCTTGCAACATCCAATTGTAAATAATATTAATAACACATACATATGAAAGCACAAACAGAATAGAGAACAGCCACATTCTTAGGCTGCTCTGTCACAGGGTGAAAGCCATGCTAGTTAGGGTATTGGGACAGTGGTTTAGTGAACTTCTGGATATGTAGGTCTCCAGTACTCCATACTCGCAAGGGGTGGTACTCTCCTGCTATTAAGCTCAAGGCCTAAATTTACTAAGCAGAGCAGTTGCAGGGAGATTAAAAAGTGAGCATGTTGTTCATAGCAACCAATCACATTCTTCAGTATGTAAAATGAAACCAAGAGCTTGAATCTAATTGCTATGGGCAATGTCCCCAATATCCCCTCTGTGTAATCTCAGGTCTTGATCAGGTCCAATGTTAATACATCGAGGTACCAAAAATGCTGAAATCTAGTGCAACTTTCAAAAACTGATATATATACTGAATTCAACTCTTGACCAGGAATTCTTTCATGATGTATAAGTTGCTTTTAAGTTTNTGTAGTAAACTAGGCCAAAATCTGATTTGTACCCTCAGTTGATGATTTGAGCACAAGATTGTATTTACTTACTTAAAAACTAAATATAAGAAGATTATTCATTTAAAGTTAAAACAAATATAGTTTCCAGATTCTATACATCATTGACTATATATCATCTAGTGTATAGCAGATATTTCTGCTGCCACATCGAAAATACATTTGCAAGGAGGAGGAACTAATATGCCAAAGGAAGGAAGAACATGAGCTATTTGAAGGATATTGCCAATTAAAGTGAAATGCAAATGCCCTCAAACAACTCCCTGGAGCAGTGAGAAGATGCTTCTTGAAGCAGGTATGTCAAAAGAGACGTGAATTATGAGTGACAAACAGCTGCATGGAATATTAATCATTCAAAGTGTCAAATAAATTGCTGCTCATATCCTTATTCTCTGGAGCTTGTCCATGTGCATCACACATAAAGTGCTGGACGTCTGGATTGATTTCATTGTTAACATACTACAAGTGTAATAAAGTTTAACATATTTCTTTACTGGAACAAAACACCCAGTTATCGAACAGATGTGACAAAGTTTAACTTTCTGGGAGCTATTATGATCTAAATGACTCCCTGTAGTTTCCAATATTAACTGACACAGAGCAAATTTATTTTACAGTTTTGCTATTTAGGCAAAATTACTTCAGCTAAGGATAAACTAAAAGAACATTGGGTCAAAAGTTAAGGTCTAAATTAGGAGTAAGGCAAAAAAAAATAAGGAGTATAAATATTATAATTCAGTGGGGGAATACGAAGACACCTGACTGGTGTCCTCGGACTTAAGTATCCTCATCACACCATAAAATAAATGAAAAAGTTTAAATCTGTTTGCTAAAAACTGCATGGACAATTCAAAGCAGCTGTATGCAAACCAGATTGTTGCCCCAGAACAATCATGGGTCCCTCATAGGCTTCAAATAAGGGGGGCAAGGGGATGAAGCAACCCCCACCACCAAATGTGAAGGAGGCACTCTCCTCAGCATTCAGCCTGTTACAGGCGCTGCAGTAAGATCAGGTAAATTGCTGGCTTACCACCTTTTCTGATTATACGGTGTAACTAGAATGGCACTCCAACTACTGGAGGGGTCAGCATGAGGGGAGGGGGTGCTNGCCACCCCAATGTAAAATGTTCCAATGCTGCTGGTGTCCATATTTACTAATCTGTGAGAAAGGAAAAGTGGAGCTGTTGCTAGGAAATAGGAAAATGAGAGCTACAGTTTGATTGGTTTCTATGGGCAATATCCCCACTCTTCCATTGCCACAGCTTTGTAAATCTAGCCCATGGTAGCTAATTATTTACTTGCAAAAAATTATCCACAACATTTATCCCATGTTCATTTAGTTATGGCTCACTCTTTCACAGCTGACAGAAAAAAAGATTTATGCCCTTAGAGTAATAAAAAGAGTATCATGGCNCTTTCATTTTGACCTATATCTTGATTACTACTACTCCTAAACACCTATGAAATAAGACAGTATATAATACAGTATATAAGACAGATGAGGGCAGTATAACTATATGTAGATATTAATTAATCAATTTTCATTCTNATTGTATAATTCTAGCTTGATATGGAATGTAGGAAATCCTCCCTTACACATGAAGATATGTTTCTCACATGAAACCTGCTATTATATGTAACAAGTATCGGCCTGTGTCTGTTTCATTTGTTGCAAATTCAATATGCTCTTTGTTTTCTGTTTCAATTGAACATTCCAATAACCTTG
>JABWIB010003411.1:21021-50100 GCA_016617825.1 Platyplectrum ornatum | reverse complement strand
TTAAAGCATTAAAAAGTTATTACCACATAAAGTGTAACATGTCAGATGTGTAAAATAGGGCTGTGTCATGAAGGACCAAATAGGCTGCGTCACAAAGGGGTTAAAGTAAACTCACCGGCTGGTGTCAAGGCTATGTTTACTAAACTGCAGGAAAGGAGATGGAGATGTTGCCAATAGCAACCAATCGGATACTAGCTGACATTCTCTAGAATGTAGAAAAGTGAGAGCTAGAAGCTAATTGGCTGCTGTGGGAATCTTCTCCACTTTTCCATTCCTACAGTTTAGTAAATATAGGCCCTGATCGCCCAGATTGTTAAATATGTTCATTATTCATGATATATGTATAAAATGAGGAAATGCCCTTCTGATATTGGTTTGTGATTATCTTTTTTTCTTTTCATTCTTTTTAGAATTTGTGTTATTACATTGGCAGAATGTCACCCAGTTCTTGCTAATGGGAAAGGTATTTCTAGTATAAATTACCAAATCAGCAGTAATTGCAGCAGGCTGCAGAACAAGGTTTCTGGAAAGTCTAAGCGGGTGAGTATATTGTATACTAGGATAATGCATGCTTATGCATTTGATATAAGATGGTACATGTAAATACTTCACATTAACCATAACAAAGAAATGAAGAACTGCTGCAAGACACATATAAATCAATGTGCTGAAAAACTAGGCTTATACTCAAGTATATACAGTAATAATAGTAATAATAAAAGTTTAGCACAGTTAGTGATTGAAATTAAAGAAGGCCGGACGAGGGCAGTATACCCACATAAATGTAACTAACTTTTGATCAGGGCATTGCCACCTTTCTTCTGCCAAGGTCAAAGTATATGACAAGAAATAGTAGTATTAGCAATTTTGGACCTGATTCAGGGATTCTGACGGCCGCCGCGTGCTGCAGCCAGGTCCCTTTAAACATAAGCGCAGCTCTGAATAGAGCGCAGGGAGAGGGGCAGGCCATATGCTCCTCATCCCTGCGCTAGCCTAAAAAGCACAGAGGTTGTGATCACGAGAGACGGAAAAAAAATACATTTATTTAAAAAAAAAAAAAACAATAAACACATTTTTTTAAATAATATTTTTCTTTTTTTTTATTTTTTTTTTTATTTTTTTTTTTACACTTTATGAGGCAGTTAATTGTCCATAGGACATTACCTACCTCTATGGCTCTGTGCTAAGCCTGCACCATGTCCAGACTCACAAGGGCACAGAGTTTGGGAGCTACTAATATTTCAACCATGTCCCAAATTATGGAGAGAAACTATAGTGTGTCTTAAACTCTTCAGAGCAAAGATTCCCATTCATAATTCACAAGAAACTTATTTTGGGAAGTAAGGGCAAAATAGGTGCATGTGTAGACTTGGTCAAACACTGAACTGCAGGGGAGGCAAGTTTTCTCAGATTTTTCTCAGATCTAGGTGTAATTGCAGCTCTGGGTCAGTGTGTACAGAGACTGCATTTTTTAACACATCAGATGGAATTAGTTGCATTAAGATACTTGCCCATCAGAATGCTGAACTGAGCGAGACATGGTGCATCTACGATCACCCCCCTCAGCGGTTGCCAGAGTCTTCAGGCAGAGTGAATGTTACAATTGTTAAGGCAGAATATTTTAGAAGGCATTTTGATATATTGGCCAATACACTGCATGATAATTGTACCACCATATTGCTGAACCATTATCATATAATGTGTAAGTAATTTAGGGCTTTCATTACAAGAGAGAATCCTCTGAGGACCACCCAATGCCTCCATGCTGAATTTAATCCAACCTACTGTTACAAAGAATGTCTATTTAAGAGCCATTTGTTTCTTCACTGCACAAAGGCCAATAATGGTGCAATATTTAGATAAAATAAATGAAAAATACATCCTTTCTTAGGACTTCCGACAGCTACAAAATATCAAAATAAATCAATAAAACACAACTGCTGAAGTCAGGTGAAGGATTATGTTGAATGGCTTAAACAATATGCCTTATCTTACTACAAAGTCTTTTTGTAAACGTGGGCTCTGTGGGACTTCCATTTTGATGTCTTTTCCTTTGGCTGGCTGGCCACCCATATAACCTTGTCCTTTTGCTCTTTCCTGTCTATCAATAATAAATATTATTGTTATTATCATTGACCTCTCATTTTTTAGTATGCCCTCTGATATCTGTCATTGTTCCTGTCTGTGCTGAAATGCTGTATCACCCCCCCCCCCCCCCCCCCCCCCCCCCCCCCAAACATCCTTTCATGAACTAATTTTTCTAGGGTGTCTGTGACCCAGTACTCTGTCATATGTGGTTTTATAAAAGCATTGTACTGTGTGTGTTTGGAGCATTTGATTCATGTTGGTAATAAATATGAAGTTATTTTTACAGGAACGTTTGAAAGTTTCACTTTCACTAGTAGAATTATTTTGCACCTATAATAGTGCTTATTATGCCTAAATATTTTATTATTTGAGCATATATCATAATTTGCTATAGGGATTGTAAATCTATAGACACTGTAAATGTATTTTAAAGTGATTTGTGATGCCTCTGATAATACACAACATAACATAAACAACACAACATAAACAACGCCACAACCAGAGCTGCTCTCTCCAGCATCACCAGTGGTGAAATTTTAGTACTTCACTGCTAATGTGTGAAAGTATTATAAATTTGGCTCTGCCAGAACTACATATAGTAAACAGTTTTGTCTTTCATTTTCACACTTTGGTTTCCTTTTTCATGACCTTGTCTCTTCTGACAGCTGGCATCTATAGTATATTTCTATGACTTGGTCTGAATGCACGGTCATACTTCTCAGTTTTGTAATGACACTGTACAAGTTGCATAGATAATGAAATTGTATTTGTTTGACTTTTGTTTTTTTCAGGGCGCTCAGTTCCTGACAGAGTTTGCACCTTTATGTAGAATAACTTGCTGTGATGGTGACGAGTATACAATTTACAGGTATATAGTTTCCAATTTCCATGAAAACATAAATTGTAAAGGCATATATATTGTGTAATTACTATGTAGAGTAAAATAAAATGTATAAAGGAACCCATTGAGATTATCTTGCATTGCATACAATGTAGACCATTTTCTCTTGTTGTAGATAGATTTTGTAGCATGAAGTCGATTTTGATTATAAAATTACCTTGTTTTCCTGTAGTTGTATTAGAGGTCGACTGCTAGAAGTAAATGAAAATATTCTTCACAATCCGCAGCTGTTGAAAGATAAGGTAATTATCCTATCACTGTCCTATTCCGACTTCCATTCCTACTTCCTGAACAAGTCTAAAATAGCCTCTAGAGCATATTGTGTTTATTTGAATTAATAGTTTGAATGAACAATTATGATATGGTTAAAATCACAATACTCTAGTTAGGCCCAGAGAGATTGTCAGTGGCCATCTTGTTTCTTTGTATGCAGCAAATGTCACATAAGCAATATGGGCAATCATGCTGTTAAAATGATGTTTCGTTGTGCTGGCTTTTGTAGCATTCCAAATGCCAACATGGCTACACGGGCAAGCTGGCACTTGGAGAACTACAAGTGGGAATGTGACCTGACACAGCCTGTTGTTGCACAAAATTAATTATTTCAATTTAAAAACAAAATTACTTTTTCTTTAATCTTCATCTGTAAGGTACAGTCTTGTAAACATTTTATCAGAGTCAGGCCGGTAGGTTAATTGCTGACTAAATTGTCCATAGTGTATGTGTAATTAACCCTATGTATCAAATCCCCAATCTCCCTTAGAGTGTAATCTTGTGGCCAGAGCCCCTCTTCCCCACCCATTTTGTCTTTGTAGCGCCTAATATATAAGCATAACTAATAATAGGTGAGTCATTTGCAGCAGACAATCTTGCATGTAAAATATGTGCGATGCTTATGAAGGGTTTTTTTTTTAAACACAGAAATTTAAGTAGAGAGCCATCTGGTGGAAGAGTATGTTATTGCAGACTATTACAGCAGCAAAGCATTGGGGGATTGTAGTGAAGTCTGCACATCATTTAGTAGTGGTGTTTCAGTTGATTGTGTGATCCGCTGATCGTCTGGAAACTGCACCATCGTGCTGATGTGTACCTGGAGAGCCACAGATCAGCCAGACGTAATCAAGCTTATCTGAACAAAACCAGTGGTTACTTTTTTTTTTTAATTGAAATGAGGCGGGTGTCTTCACTGTCTGTTTTGTGATTTAGTTTGAATTAGAAATTAACATAATCAAATGAGACTGAATTATGCAATAAGGGAGTTTTGTTTTGTTTTTTATTACTAGCCATCCACAGAGGGCTACATTGCAGTTGTGCTGCCAAAATTTGAAGAGAGCAAGACCGTCACTGAGGGTCTTCTTTCCCAGAAACAGTATGAAGAAACACTACTTAAGCGGACATCCACCCTATCCGAATCCAAATCACTGGACTTGTGACAATCTGTGTAGATTTCAAAACCTTCCACTATAAGTACAAGAAGGACTATTGCGTATTATGTTTACAAAAAGGACACTTATGAATTGCATTTTTTTATGTTCAGTACAATTTTCCCCCTAACTCCTTTGTTTCTTTTCTTCAACTTAATTGAACTTTTTAAAATACTGTTAACATGGAAATATAAATGAGCTTTATCTGTTTCACATGGAGCTCCCCAAATACCTGCGACATATGACTAGGAAAAGTTGTAAAACTAAATGATTACTCATCACAGCAGATCGACTGCCTATGACTTATACATTTTTTTTTTATTGTTTACATGCACAAATGGCTATTTTTTTTTAATTTTTTTACAATATTTGTCCAGTATCCAAATAAACCAAATTCAAATGGACAAAGTTAGATGTACCTGGCGTGTCTGCCCATACTTATTTTTGTGAGTACAGCATGTTAACCTTTCAACAACTGTATTTTAAAATCTCAATCTTATAGTCTTTCAAACTTTCTGACATTATAAACATACACCGCTCCATTACATGGCCTGTTCTGGCACTGTTTCTTCATTTTCTGCTTGGCACAGGACTCCAACAGGAGACAGTAAAGGAGCAGGAAGCAGTGAAAGTATAACACATGTCAATCTAAATACCATATTGTGGTTTACCTGGTACAGAATATACATTTTTTAAATAACAAGGAAAAATATTGGTGCTAACACTATTGTGATCACAAAACAATTGAATGGATACATTCAAAGCTAAGTATTGTCCCTACGGTGTTCTGCAACATTAGAAATAATTATATTGCACATCAGTTTTAATCAAGAAAGTTATATTTATTTAGGCACGGTCCCTTAGAACCTTATGATTTATAACATTCATAAGTGTTCTAGGGGATTATGCCAATACAGCTGTATATTTTTCTATATAATTTTTAGTGTTATCCTCTGTGGGACATCACAGGTGCTGTTGTGTTGGCTGCAATTAAGGTATCGAGTGGGTAAAACCATGATGAATTGCAGGGGGGGTAAAATGAATGTAAGTGTGTGCATGCAGAATACTTTATTGTTGCTTGTTGCACACAGATACTGACCAGTGTTACTGTTACACTGTTATTAGACTAGGAAACATCATCTGTCACCTGTCATACTGATTGCAATTGCAACTGATTGCCTCCCCTGCAAAAATCTTGAAAAATCTTACGATTGGAACAATTTATCTGATAGTATATGGCCAGCTTTAGGCCATTTAGCTTTAGGTGCCTGATTGGAGGTTGTTTTGGTTAATTTTTTTTTTACTATCCAATGGATAGCAAATGAAAGGTAGGAACTATTTATTTTGAATGAGTAAATAAAAATATGAAGTTACAACTGATATGAAATACATATACACATTATATATGTGAGGTAAGTTTTAAATGCAATGTTTTGTTTTTGTTAAATGGTTGTTGCATAATGTATCTCAGTTCCTCCAATTTATAGGGGAAGTAAACTTTCTATATTATTCTACCTAGGTTTTGGGTTACATGTTTTGCAGTAATGTGCAAGTTACACCACATTGCATTATTCAACGGCATTAAGTAGTGGAGCTAAAATGTGTGTGCTAAATTAAACCAAACTCTATTTTTAAAGATAAAAACATTGGTAATTGCATTATTTTAGAAAACTGAGAAGACACAGGGTTCATTCAAATTTTATTTTAAAAATAGAATCTTACATTGTAAATGTTAAATGTAAAAAAACTACAATTTTCATGGAACTTAAATATGGTATACATTCTAAGATACATTTTTCTTTTACATGCATCTCAAAATTCTACAATTATGAGTTAAAAGTAATGGTGAGCTTAACAAGTCTACAGGATTGACAAAGCAAGGACAGTTCTCCAATGTGTTCCTCAGTCGTCCAGCAGCAGAAACGTGTCCAAAGCTGAGATCTTTAATTAAATCAGAAAGTAATTCTCTTATAAAATTTTCTCCATTACATTTAAACAAACCAGCAGCAAATGTACAGTTATCACATTTAATTCAAAACAGTCAAGAAACAGAGGTGCAAGTTGTAAATGTGGATAAAATGTGCTGTTTATTCTGCTTTGTGAATAGGACTTAATGTCAGCTGATCAGTGCTTAAGGTCACAAAACACACCCCCTGCTTATAGGTAAATGAATGCAATACAACTGAAAACAGCAACCCAACAAGGATGACAAAATGCTGACAGCTAAATTTTAACACCGCAAATGTAAATGATCATTTGTTTCTGTATATTACACATTGTACAAACCATAGCAGCATCTTTGGGTTAAGACATTCACAACAGAGCTTTTGAGAACCATTACACAGTGCGACTTGTGAGTGGAATAAAATGTAAGCATTCACATTTAACAAAAACTTATTCCAATCTGACATTTGTATAAAGTACAATAGTACCAAACATGTGGAGCATAAACACATACACAAAAAATAAACTATGTTGAATTCAAGAATGTGTTTCCCCCACCATTTTTTTTTCATCTTTGTGCATCAAGTTTTTTTTTTTTTTTTTAGNTTTAATTCTTTCTGCTTTACATACTACTTGCTCTCTAAAAATGTCAGATTAGCTACATGGTGTTCTAAAGACTTCAGTCCAAATGCTTCTACTGTCTTTCCGCCTAGACTATCTTCATTAGAAGCATTCTGTAGCCGATTCTCTCTCCATGATGGCGGAGGGCGATAACATTCATTGCCCGCTTTACACTGGAAAAAAAATATAGAAGATATTCTGAATTAAACCCCTAATGCCAAAAACCAGAGGAAATTGTTAAATGGTCTCATTAAATATTAAGTTAAATTAACAGAAGCTGCTATAATATAATATGTGCTGTGTTTCACTATGGCAGTCTTTTTGGAAGTCTCTTAAAAAAGATAAAAGATTTGAATGTCCTATTTACATGTTAATAAATAAGTGCAGTGCTAATATTTTCATCAGCACTGTATTCAATAAGAGTAATGTAGATAGGAAACGATTTCCAATGTTTAATTTAATTTCTATGTAAACTACTCACCTTCAATAGCAACTTGAAGCATATTGGAAGAACTTGCGATAATATCACCATAATAGCTTTTGTTTTCTGAATACATGTGTCAACCTACATTTTAAAACCAAAGAAAATAGATTAGAACAGGTAACTTTTCACATTTACAGGCTGTTAATGAAACATTGTAGGTAAAGGAAATTAGGTAGGTGAGGGATGGAAAAAAAAGACTGAGTAGATGAAAAAGTTTATATAATAATTAGATAATAATTATTACAAAAACAGCATTCTCAAGTCTATGAATGTCACACGAGTGTGTGCCAAATAATAGATACTAATTTATTGAACATTTTTTTTTTTTTTTTTACATTGATGCAGACTTTGATTACTGGTTGAATTTCTGCACATCTTGTATAATTAAGAATAACCGGGTTGCCGAACCTCCCACAATTTCCAGGAGACTGCAGAATTTCAGGGGGAGTTGGCAAATTTCCCAGGACCTGGGCTGAGTCTGTGATTTCATGTAAATCATTGCCTGACAGCCGTAGTAAATGCATAATTTTGCCAGGGGCATGGCTTCAGGTGTCATTTATATGATTTCAGCACCAAGCCCCACACCGATGATGCTGGAAGTCAGCAATGCTGATTAATCATGAATATTGCCTTATAAAATGATTTATATGTGTTATATTACAATATTCCATATTGTGTGGGTTTGTCAGTATAGAATTATTATACTATAGCCTACACTGTATATGAATGTATGCAATACAAGTACAAGCTATACATAAATGTACCTTGGTGAACGTGGCTGTTTTACCCTGAACAGGAGTCCTGGATGTAATCTGAAGCTGCTGGCTTAGGGGAACAAGCTTCTCAATTTCCAATATTAGTAAAGGTTTGTCGTCATCTTCAAGCTGTAAAATAAATTGCACAGTTACATGTGAAATGACAATGCCCAACATAAACATAACGTTTATTGTGTTGCTTCTCTTCGGTCCAGCAAATACTGTATTGTTTTCATAAAGAAACATGGAATAGGAACAAGTCTTGTGAACATAAAATTACCCAACACTGCTCAGGGGTGATTATTAAATGTAAATATTAAATATAGATACATAACACATCAGCCTGAGTGCTGGTGAAAACAGGTGACGTGTACACCACAACAAAACAAAGTTAAAATGCAGTGGGAATAAACTCATTTACAGCCCTTGCCTTTATTTTTAATGTCTGGAAGGTTTATTAACAAATGGTTTACACTGTGCAATGATGTTTAGTGATACGAATCAGTACCTGATTTGAAAATGCATGAAGAATGGATGAAAGCTTTAACCCGGATGCTGCAAAAATCTGAAAAGGAAACACAAATCTGAAGCTTACAGTCCTAATAACAGATACAATTAGGTTAAGTTCTTCCCAATGAGTAAAACACAAAATGTTCAAACTTGTGAGAATATAGGAGACTGGATTTTGTTTGTTTTCATTTCTTTCAGTACATTTTCTACTTAAAATCTCTATAGAGATGTGCCAAGCAGATTGGCTTTGTCATGCCAGTATGGTGCCAAGGACATCTAAATTTATTCAAGTGATTATTCTGCCTAAATACACGTTAGCTTGGTAACATTTTTTTTAAATGAATCTTTCTCTTTCCTTAAAGATGATTAAATGGAACATAGACTAATCTTGCTATTCTCTTTTAATGGTGGATAGTGTGGAAAGTGAATAATCGTTGGACAGACTTACCTCTGCTTGTTGAAATAAATCTTGGGTAGTCTTGAGCAAACCTTCACCCCTGCAGAAGGAAGAAAATACAATGAAGATAGGCTAAGGTCCTTATTACCATGCTCAAAATATTTTATTTTACAAAATATTTTATTTAAAACAGGAAATTAAAACAATAACTAAACTAAAAAAAAACCTCAAAATACACAACAAAATATATGCTACAGCACAAAATGTGTGCAGGGACATAATTACTTTAGATCTTTCACTTTCCAACAGTAATCCACTCAGATAGAATGGTCAGATTACCAGCCCGCAGGTCTACGGTGATCTGGGGGCACACAGACCGGATGTCCGTTCACACTGTACAGTGTTGACCCATGGTTTCCCAAGTCAACACAAAGGCAGCCTGAGATATGGCTTTTAACGGCAACCCCTTCTTTGAGAGAGATCAGGGTTACCGTTGAGACTGCATGGGAAAAGCGGAGGCTATCATGAAGTCCAGCGTTTTCATGAAAGCGCCGGCTTTTCTACGCAGTCTGAATGGGGTATAAATGAGCATGTATCCATGTACAGAGGTAAGCACAGAAAAAAAATACATACTTTTTAAATGCAATACATTTAATCAGAATCGAGTCAGGTTAACCAAATTTGGGCAATGTGGTTTCCTTCTGGATTTATTTGAAGATATTGTCGCAGAAATGTGATATGAAAAGTTTAAATGTAATCATTCGTGCCCATACATGGCCAACCAAATAATTACTAAATATTTAGTTTTTATCCATTTAAAGCTAGGCAAACAGTATAGAATATCATCACAATATAATGTGCATTAGGAAAACGTGGCTTAATAATTTGTGGATATAAATCAGAATTGTATTCTTATATTGTGAAATATCAATATCTTTAGCTTTGTGGTTTTAGTGACAAACAAGGCTCTAGAACCACATAAAATTGTCTGGTAATGGTCTAAAATGCTTGCAGAGAACAGGCGGTTGAATACATGCAAAGGTTCTAAATATTACAGTTGTCACAAGTGGCAATTTAAATCCAGTTTTCAATCAATTCAAACAATGGCGCATAATTTAAACATTTTAAAGAAAGAAAATAGACTTAAATTGCTTGCTAAAATAAATCTTCTTTATTAGAAAAATTACATTTGCAGGAGTGCAATAAACACAATTCACCAGGCTTCATTTAATCCTAATCCTTTATAACTAACTAATATTAAAAACAACACTCAGAATGAAAAGCCTACTGAAAAGTCCACACATTAATGCAAATTTGACCATTTAATATTTATCCAAAGTAATTCCCCAATATTGCAAACAAACTGTGCAAACAATCAGTTTAAAAGGGGATTAAATTTCCCCATCAAGTACCCTTTCTGTATAATTGTGGTTTCTAGTCTGCTTGGATTATGCAACATCTTTTATTGAATTCATGTTTGTGCCAAGTTTATAAATTGGTGGTTTTCCCTTTTTATTTGCTCAGTAAAGATTCCTTCATGTTTAGGAAACAAGAACAAATATGTATAGAACAAGCAATTTCCAATTTAATGGCAAGAATAAACTGGGAAATAGATAAGCAGTAAAACGTTGTATCAGTTTCCAGGGCTACAATGGGGCAATAACCATGTATAAAAGAAGATAAAAGAGAGCTCTCATTGTGTTCAGCTATTAGATGAGCCGAATAAAGAAAATGAAGAAAAGATAAGACAAGTCAATAGGATGTTATACCAATATATTGCATCAGGCGTGCACCACATTTGANACACTGTCCAGGTAAGCTACTATATTGTATGCAATCTGCCACATACACACAGTTCATTCATTGTACCATACATTATTTTTGGGTACTTTCATCCAACTAGACCATGTGTATAAACCATTTCAAGTTATTGTTATTATTTTGGCCTCCAAAAGGAAACAAACATATGTGTACATACCTTGTAAACAAGTACATTGTGTAAGCCATGCTTGACATGGTTTGTCCATGCCTGACCAGTTCATTTTCTTGATCTTCCCATTTTTCAGATTCAGAGTCAACATCTGATGTGAGCAAACGCAACTCTAATCCTAATTTCGCAATTTTAGCCTGTTCCTGTAAACAATATAATAATAATAAAAAAGTTTTGCTGTAGTATAGCAGGGTCAATTATTACACCCCCCATTTTAAGCTTGCTCAGTCTAGTACCATTAGCTGCCGGCAAGTTGTTTATAACTAGAGATCAGCAATCAAGCTTCTGGGTGCTATGTGGTATACCTTGCCAGAGACTGACTAAGTGATTTGAGAGCCTGCATGGAGTGACAGCACTGAGCTTTCAGAACATGGATGCTTCACTTGGAAGCTCAAAATTAAATGAATACATTTCTTACCTCACCATCAAGCTTCACTGGCTTTAAGGTTTTCAAATTCCCACTATGTTTCTGAAAAGAGAATAAGTTTAAGTGTATAGAACACATATCCGTTTTTCATATAATGAAAAGTGTAGCGTTTCATAAGATCTCATTAAGGGTCTAATTTGCAATCACCATGTGCCATCGCCACAATTTATTCCTTAGAATGGGGGCGGTGTGTTAACTTAGTGTACCAGAAGACTGCTGCTCTGTATCCTTGCGATTAAATGTCACTGTTTCTGTATGTAAAGCTACATATTGTAATACTAAATATAAAAATGGCATATCTTAATGTAATATTTTATGTATTTTAACATGCTAGTAATGGATACTAGCGTAACACTTTCCTATCAATCATTACTCAGGATCGCTAATGCATGTGTCTGAGTGCTTTGAATTTTATGATCTGGAAGCATCACACACACACTGATTTTCTCCACATCTTCCACTGTGCGATTAATAACTGGGGCAGTAATTCCTTGGAGCACAATTGAGGACAGTTATGTGATTGGCTGGCACTGGAGTAGTCTACTGTGAATAAGGATAATGTGTCTTTCACATTAGTTTGCAGAGTTCTTAGCTTACTACACAATAAAACCGCAAGATACAAGTCCAAATCAAATATAATGCAAACTGCATCCTCATAATACATTACCATTTCAGTTCTTTTACAGCATGTTTGATTAAAGTCTTCATATTTTAACTAACTTTATTTACAAGTTAACATGATTACTTTTTTTGTACATTTATAAATGAACAGTTCTGAACAGTTTGCAGGGTCAGTCATTCTTTTAACAATATATTGTTAGGAGTTATATGCATTTGAGGGATCCCTAATAACAGAACAGCACGCACACATATTTTGTTGCAATGTCTGGTAATAGAAAACATGTGATACATGACACAATCATGAACCCTTAAAAGAGTCAACGAGAGACACAGTATGATACAAAAGAATAAGAATATATGCCTTTTTTTTAGATTATTTATTTATACTCTAGATACATACACTGTCAATTCTGATCATTGAAACTTGGAAAATAGTATATAAAACAAAAAAATTAAAGATGCACAATTCACATATAAAATACACCCTGATGCTAGGGATGATGGAAAGTAAATAAAACCTGATTAGATACTATAAAAGGTACTATAGCAAATTATATATCTCAACATGCAGAAACTCTAATTAAGTGGTATTTAGGACAGTAGGCTTTAGCAAGAAAAGAAAATAAAATGTCAAAAAATATAAATGTGCATATTGTAGCTAACATTAGAAAGTCACACTACCCAATATTAAAAAAGAATCAAATCAAGAATTCCTAAAGATCAAATTATCTTTTACAGGCCTTGTGAACAATTATTAGTTTACAGGAAAAATAAACACCACACACTAAAAATATACAATTCTTACAATTTCCAAAAATTGGAAAATTGAAACAACTATTCTGGTGAGTGACTGGCTTCAACCCTTACGAACTGACTCCACCCTGTATTTGTATCCACCTTGTATTTAAGCAAGGGTGGGGTGGAAAACTTAAAGTTGGGTTCTCTGTGGAAATTCCCCTACAAACACGTGGAGTGATCTACCCAATATGTAAATGAATCTGCATATTGTGTCTTACATGCTTAACTAAGCAATTACAGAATTCGATAAACCACTTGCTTGAAATTGGATCCGATCCTAAATTATTAAATTATGTCCTCCATTACTAACTAGGTAACAAAAAGTTTCCTTGGCAGATTGGCAGACTTCCGTTCCAAGATCAATAGTGCAAAGCAAAAATCAAATAGAACATTTGGATGTGTGTTAGAAAACACATTTGTTATTTGTTCTAATATTAAACACATTTGGATAACTTTAAAAAAAAATTAATCCACCATACTTAAAAAACCATGTAATGATATTTTAAATGCTATGAAACACATCAAATAATTTTACATAATAATAATAAAATAAAAGGCCTAAAAATCTTTACCCACTGCAGGTCCCATAGCCAATAACCACAAACTGTCAGTAATCACATGTCTAATGGTTACGGGATGAAGTTGTTATGTGTAATATTCATTTCCGTTGCATCTAGTTATCAGTCTTCCCCTTGGCTAGGATTAATATGATCTCTAGCTTCTGCTGTAATCAGAGCTGACAAATGCATGTGTTTCCAGATGGCCTGGTTAACATTTAAAATAAACACCCTGTTGATGTGTCACACACATTTTTTCCACATTTCAGAGGACAAGCAAATACGTAGCTAAAAGTAGAAATGGGAATATTCTGTTTGAAGTATTAAAAAAAAATCCTCCAAAATTAATGACTTGTTAGTGTATAAAAGCAATCTTCAGACTCCAGAATTTCTCATTACAGAATACAGAAAATGCTCACACAAACCAAAGTTACTTACTCCAGGTCTTGGAAGTGAAAGATAGGTACGTTTCTCCCCTAGCAAAAAATAAATAAAAAATAAAAGACTTGGTCAATCACAAAGGAGATAAAGATACATTTTGTGTTCTGATGCATCTTTACTGTGAAACATATCAGAAATGAAAAGTAAAAATAAGTTATTAACTAAGGAACAGATCCAGACTTACAAATTTATGAGCATTACAAGTAAGACAAGTGGGTAAAACCATGTTGTATTGCAGGGGAGGTAAAATGAATGTCAGTGTGTGAATGCAGGAAGAATACTTTATTGTTGCATTTTGCGCACAAAACTGACCAGTGTTACTGTTACACTGTTATTAGACTCAACTCTAATACTGTTTGCATCTAATAAAATTCACCACCCTTGCAATTCCACATGGTTTTGACCTATCAGAACATTACTCTAGTTAGTTTGTAAGTATGGAAAGTCTGGATCCAGTCTTAAGAGCATATATGTATTGTATACCCAAAACTGATTTACATTTTCCCATTTTAATCATTTGGCCATATTCACTAGTGTTTTGTTTAGTTTGAAACATAACCAAAGGCAAACCACTATAAGCATGATACATGATTACACATTGAAGTTTAACAAGTACATGGAATTTTATAAAGTGTGTAACAGAGTGTAGCTGTTTACTTGCTACAACATAATAATAAAATAGATATTTCCAAATTGTGTTAACGGAGGTCTGGTTTCTTCAAGAAGTATCTATTTCTATCAATGTGGAGTGAATTTGCTTTGTACGATGCAACCACTAAGAAGGTTTAGACAGATATCTAAAGAGCTTAGAGTCATGGAGAAACAGAGGTGCTCAGGAACACCAATGCTGGCAGCTGATGCAGCGCAGATTGTGTATTCAGAAGTTAGGGCTTAGGTGATCCTCTGCAGTGACACTTACTTGCTTACTATGCTGTGTGTATTTTATGTTGCTTAGCAAAGAAACTACATATACTGCGTTTAAAAGAAAAAAAATTATATAAATATATCAATTCAGCTATCGCCAGTCCTTTGCATTCAAGGAGAGTGACCTCCTCCTGCCTTGATGGTGAAAAGATCCAAGTCATTATAAAAGTACAGAACCTGATTGCAGAGACTTTTGGCTAAGCCATTTGAACATAATGGCACATTCTTAGATATGACTATATAAGTTTTCTGTCTGAACCTTCAAACCCATTCTTCTATTTTAAAGCTATTTAACTACAGCTTTCTAACCAGACCTAAAAAACATCATGAATAATCTCCTTTCAAAGTTGTTCCAAGATATGACCCTAGTCTCAAAGTATCCACAACATAGTCTATTTCTTTCTTATAAAGGTAAATTTGCAGATTTGGATAGTAACTAGTTAACACAACACAAAAATAATAATACATTGTTCTCAATGCATAGCACAAACTGTACACTAGGTGGCATTAACAAGCATGATGACTACAATACACATCCTTTCACATTATAGCATTTCCATATAAGTTAGCATTACCACTAGAATTAATGATTAATTTTACAAGGAAAGAGAGAGAAAAAAAGATTTTACTTTTTGGTGAGAGGATGAAGTACATGTGACTGAACATCACTGTGAATAATGTTTGTCTGTGTGTATACACACACATAATGTTTTATATACACACCTAGGATAGCGGGACAAGTGTCCAAAATCTGGGAGTCTCCTGGACATTTCGGTATAGTAAGAAACCATGTAGTAATGGAAGAACTGCTGTACTGTTACTGTACTTTTAAATACCTCTGCCTTTCACCCTGTCCTGCTGTCTGGATTTTTACCACGGCTTACCTTGTACAAAGCCTGCATCTTTTCTTTCCCCTCTTTATGTGACAATACTAAACACAAACATGTCCGCTTTAATAACACATTAAGTAATGGGTATAAAGTGTCTCATGTCCATCTGTATTTTGCTCCCTCACACAGTTTGCTGTGCAAGGAGTTAAAAGTAAAATATGCAAAAAAATAATTGTATTCAAATAAGAGTTCAATTCTGCATGGAATCAAAGTGAAAGTATTAATATTAAGTGAAATATTTAATGTGAAATAACTGCACTGTAAATTAAGTATATTAATTTTAACTATTCTCGTCATCTGCATTTTCACTCAGCAAGAGAACACAAAATGTACACAAACAGATATTAATGCTGAAATTAATATAATGAATTAAGTCATATGTTAATCATTTCAGTGTATGGTCATCAATTAAACTTTTAAAAGAAATCAGCCAAATCATTGCTGTAATAAGGGGGCATGATATATTTTCCAGACTCCTGATTGCTCCAGATATACTTGGGTACAATTGTTTGCTCTAATAGCATTCATTAAAAATATATTGCTCTCAAGCTCTCAGTGATATTGCTGGTTGGGTAGTGATCAGAGGTTTTGCTTGTCAAGATAGAGTCAAGATAGAGTGTTTCTGTGGGAATTCAATACCACACGCAGCAACCAGTATATGTATTGTATGATTTACTCCTAAAACCATGTTTGATGGTTTAAAACTGATTTAGATAAACATTTTCTTACCTCGTCTCCCCTCAAACACATCGTTAACTTCACGCACCAAAATGGACATGTCACTCAGCTGGGACTCCCAAGCTTCACAAAAGACATCCAAGTTTTCTTTAGCGATCTTGCTGGTTGGATGTAGCGCTAATGTTTCTGTTGCTGACACAATCTGGAATGTAAAATAATGTGGCATATTCAACAAAGCACATTTTGTTATTGTTACTAAAACAAAAACACAATTGCTATTTTGGTCTGAGATCGATGATGTTTCATTCATTAGTACTTCAAAAAATGTAAAAGGTGATATGTTTACACTAAAAGAGTAAGTTGCATTATAACAAATTATTATTAGTAATAAAAAGGTAATTAGTATCTGTGTAATTAGAGCCCTTTTGCTCCACCTAAAAGGTAATGGAATTGTAAATTGTGACCTAAATGAATGCAGTTTTGTTTTTCTATAAACTGGAGACAGACATGGACAGTAATTAATGGAAGTACTTAGAATGCATTAGTAAGTATGACCCAATGACCACCTGAAGAGCACTCTGATTCTGTTAGTTCAATGCATTTATTTTATTTATTTTTAGGATAATAGGTGGGCTTCCACCAATAATCTATTCGCAGACAATTTTACTGGATTTGAAGAGGTACCATGAAAGTCACAGTAACATAAGTCTGCTATATTTCACTGGCATCAGAAGCCAGATTTAAGTATATTACACTGATAAGATTGGTGTCCATCTTTAAAGTGCTCCATAAATTTGGATGTTTTACTGAGCACCAGTGTTTGCTATGTTTGGTATAGCTTACTTCTGGTAAACTGTAGAGATATAGTTCAGGTAATACAGTCACATAAGAACCATATTATTTTCTGCCTGTGGCTTAAGTGTTTTATTATGGTATTAAGGAATTGAATTAGTACAATATTATATGTTAAAATGCTACTCTTTTATGAAGCTATCATTAATATGTTCCATGTGGATATCTGATCACCTTACTCTCACATGAACTTGACTGACTGACATCTGTAGGCCTTTTAAAAGTTTTATTTTATTTTTATTCAAAATCGGTAAATCCTGTATATATTGAAAATATCTACCAATACTTGTAGCACCATAAAAATACAAGCCAATAGTAGTGGTAGTATGACGAACACAATATTTACATTCTATTTAATGAGGTTTTATAGGGTTCTTATGCTTCTATACAATTAAATGTTTCTTCCAGCTCTTGATCTGCAGTTAAATAATTCTTCTCCAAAAGTACTTCAACATTTGGCAGCAATGTTCAGTTGTAAAACTAGTGATTATAATTATACGCTTGTAAAATCTCATTTATTTACATTAATGTTTTATATCTGGCATAAATAAAGATTTCTATCCATACCTGAGGACCAGTCACTTGAAACGTGTCTTCTGCATGAATACATGTAATTTCCAGAGGTTCCGTCCCTGAAACATGTCTCAACAACCGACATGTCTACAAGCAACAGAAATTCCTTATTTCAGAAAAAAGTCATACAAACATGTCTACAGTTATACTGTGATGTAGTAGACAAAGGATCGTTCTAGCTGTAGGAGATGAACCATGTGATGCGGTAGCTTTGATTTTTGAAAACATAAAAGAAACATTCTTTTCATGCCTACACTTTTGGATAAATAACTGCATTTCGCTGCTCACTGCAATGAATCATAATAAACTGTCATTGGCAGCTGTGGAATGCCCTTATATTGTGGAGAATATAAATGAATATACAAACAATTATATATAGACATTATATATGGGACCGAATCCAGAGATCCAACTTCTGCAAGCAGCTAGATCCGACACCCATCTAGCTGCTTGCAGAAGTCAGGTGTTTTCCTGGCAGCGTACATGTTCTGTTTGCTAGGAGATGCAACTACTAACTACTAAGTTCCGCACACTAGAAGACCTGTGGTTTGGGACCATATACTCCATTGGTTTCCCTCCATCTGTCGGCCAGTGTGCCCTCTGAACAGGTAGTGTGGTCAAGCACCTGCTGCTGTTTAGGTGCCAGGACACTCTCTTATGCTTCCCTCCTATTTCCTTTGTCCTTCTGTCCTGATTTCTCTTGTCAATAAGTACAAGAGGCTATAGTAACAAAATGACTTTTGCAGTGGGCTGAGCTTCCAGTGGAGCAGGTTCCAGAGTATCCTGAGAGCTATGAGTGGACCAATATTTGGGAAAAGGTGAGAGATACAGGTAGGACCCCCATAAGGTAGCCTCTGTATTGCAGGACAAAGTTATTACACATAGTTTTGAATGTCCACAATTTTCTTTCAAGATTTCAACAAAACAGCTGAAATATATGACAAGCCTACAGTAACATGGACACAAAAGAAGCATGGGCTCAACCACAACACTCATGAGTGACAGATCAGAATGGGTGCGGCATCAACTAAAAGTAGTGTGGTAATTTTACAGCATGTTTATATCCAAGATTTTGAATGCTGGGTCCTGGGGTTTGCATTGATGCCAATAATGTTTCTAAATTGATCGGTTATCCCAATACAATATAGTGTTTTCTATTTAGAAGCCAAAAACTTGTATAATGCATTTAAATTAGTCATAGTCTTCTACTTTCTATACAAGCAACCTACAAAAACTCACTTCTACAAGTTGCTCCTTTTGCTCGGACAACTTGCATGTATATTCTGCCACTGTTTCCAGGTTTCCTTCGGCTCCAGCAATCTTCAGTGCTTTTAGAACCATGTGATCTCCATGATATTTTAGTAAGTCTGTCGCCAGTGTTGTAGCAGCATTGTGAAGCTGAAATAAGTGAATTAATACCATTACTACAGCAAAAAATATAGTAGTAATTACATTGTGTCATTGTTCAAAACTATTTTTGAACATCTTGCAAGAACAAAAATTCTACAATACCATTAAGACTATTTTCATGTGTTACAGCTGAACTTGCTGCTTTTGTGTTGCTTTACTTTGATATATATCACATTGACAGTTCACATATATCCTTCCAGACATTACAGCACAGCACACTTTGCGGCTTTTTATATGTGGCTCTAAACCACGCAAAGGCAGCACTGAATCATTAAGAAAAGAGTCGTGATATGAACATTATCTGGCAAAAACAGACTTTATCAGAAGGGTAGTGAGCCTCTTCTCAATCCCAGAAATTACATGAACAGTACGACACTTGATGTGTCTGTAAACCTCTCCCATGTAGATATGATCCTGCTTAGTCAAGCCCTCAACCTTCCATTCCATAATGCACTGACCTTCCCTCCTGAGTGTCCTGACCATGTTGCAGTTGCACCCAATTTCAGCAGAACTTTCTGGCCTTGTTCCTAGACCTTTTCCCAACACTTGGCACATCAATGAGTCCTTCCTTCATGACCCCACTCTTGCCTGCCAACTCCATACCACCCTGTCAGAATGCTCTGACCTTAATTTCTCCCTGGATCTCTCTCCCATTACTTTATAGGATGCTCATAAATCTGTCAAATGTGGGCACCTCCGAGGACTTCTCCTTGCTCTCGGAACTAACCTGTGTCAAGATGGAACTAAACTTGTTGCTTTCCTATCAAGTGTCAGATAAGGTGCGGTGGCTTATCTAACACTAATATGAGAAGGGGGACAAGGTTGACAGATCGCTAGCAATTTTACTCTGCGGTAAGATACCCGCTTGCAATATTTTAGTGGATTGCACCTCCGATGACCACTTTACCCATGACCCACACTGCATCATGTTGGAATTTCACGGATATTACAATAAGCTTTATAACGTCTCCAATAATTGAGATCCCTCTGATTTGACACCCTGCTCTGCTTTGATCAATACATTCCTTCAGAATGCCCATCTCCCATTCAATGCCTGACTCGTTCAATGTCCCCCTCAGTACCCTCCCCCAATATAAATCCCTCTACTTTTACTAATTACCCCTTTCGTACCCATCCTGCGGTTCTAGATACTGAACTTGTTGCTCAATGCTTTGCAAGTTAAAAACAATGTATAAATTTGGCTTACTAAACTGCATGTGTACCCAAAATTTTACGTGTTAGGGAAGATATTTTNAGGATCTGTGCTCACTTGCTTGTAATTATCTCATGAATGATGCATCTAATGAGTGGCATTTGTTTCCTATTTAGCTCTGGCAAAGGAAAAATACATTGTAGCAAAAACTGGACCAATTCTAATGTCAACTAATGTGTGTTTCTAGAATTTAGACTTTAAACTAAACCAATATCTGTAAAATTGTGATATAAATTTGATATAAAATGTACTGTTTTCTGTAGATATAGCAAATATTTGCATGAGTTGTAATACTCTGCTTGCAATTTAAAATACCCCTCAGACTTGCTAAAAGATGCTATATAGAATGATAGAAATGGGTCCAAAACACTGGCGTTTCAAAATCCACAGATTATGAAAGATTTAGTAAAACACAGGAGGCTCTTCTACCAGTGGGATATGAAAAAAAAAAAAAATCACATTGAAATACCACAGGTGAAGTAACAAAATTGCGGCTATTTAGGAGGAACTAGGAGGCCATTATTCAAGACATTATGTAATAAAAGCAGTACCCTTGTACTAGTATGGACCTTCTTTTGTGCATCTGAAAAACTTTATCCAACAAAATCCTGGGTTTGACAACCTCATCAACTAATTAAATGTAACTTATTCTGCCTATAGTGTCCTGCTGGGCCAATATTTTTAAATATCGATTATTTGTCACGACAGTTGTTGAACATTTTCAGTAAAGTTGGAAGGGAAGCTGTGATTCTGCTAGAGCAAGTGACTTCCTTTTAATATATCATATTTTACTACTCTGGCCAACAAAGCTATAGTTAGTTGTCCCCCATAAATGTATTTCATATAAAAATAGTATAGTACAATTCTTTTTTCTATTTAACAGGCCGGAAACTAGTCTCTAGATTTTGACGATCCTGTATATGTCAAGTCTGAAATACTGTGAAAGTCAGCTTGTCCTCTAGAGACATATCTTCTAAATCCCTAATTGGGTAAACTAGACCCTTATGTCTTTTCTTACGAAATGGCTCTAAGGCTAATTTCTACCAAGTCTTTAAAGATGTAAATAACTTTATTACGTTCATGAAAAGGAAAAAAAAAAAAATCTGCTTTGGAAGTGGACATATTGTCAATTGGAGAAAATTCAAGTCAAGTCAATTACACTGCCACTTGCACTATATCTCACGACCCCTACAGTGACTGGAACATCACCTAGTTAATGGAATCCCAACTACATAATTAATACAGCCAGAATCAGTCTGTAATTTTGTTTGGTATTTTGAACAAATTGATCTACATCACCAATTAAATCAATAGGAAGTTTCTGATTCACTTTTTTATGCCATAAGGACAGTATATTGCACCCACACAGTAAGTAGTAAATACATGTTAAAGGAAAAGCAGACAACAAAAAAGGTGCTTGTGTATAACCCTGCTAACTAGCTAACAATAACTAATGTACATTAACAAACTGCTGACAAATCATTAAGGCCTAAATTTACTAAGCGGTGAGATTGAAGCGAGATTGAAAAGTGGGGATGTTGCCCATAGCAACCAATCAGATTTGAGCTCACATTCTCCAGAATGTAAAATGAAACTGAAAGTTTGTACCTGGTTGGTTGCTATGGGCAACATTCCCACATTCCCACTCATTCCTACAATTTCACCGCTTAGTAAATTTAGGCCTAAGAGTAATATTACATTCAGAATTGAAAATAAGAAAAGCTGTTTAGTGACAAATCACGTTTAATAATTTGTCTCTCTCTATACAGTTAACTACAGAAATCTGCACTGTGTGTTGTGACACCTTTCTATCAAAGCCAGCAATTTAATCAACTATTTATGTTAAAGAAGGCCTTCTGTGAGATTGAACCAGACATGCTAACATTCACTCTACATGAGCATCAATAAGCCTGGGGCTGCCCATGACCCTATCACCAATTAACTGCCTTCTTTGGATCACTTTTGGTTGGTACTAACCACTGCATAATAGGTATAACTAGGCATACAGTTTTTGAGATGCTCTGACACAGTTGCCTAGCCTTTACAATTTCAAAGTCAATGAAAACTTCTAATGGTTGCTCATTTTATTGCTCTCAACAAAATCAACTTCAAGAATGGACTTCACTTGCTGCCTAATATAGCCCACCCCTCAGTAATGAGCTAATGAATGTTATTCATTTCACCTGCCAGTGGTTTTTTTTAGTTTTGGCTAATTGATACATATAAAAGAGCAGAAATGCTTTTACTTAATGGGGAGATGGATATCTGTATTACGTATTGGTCTCTGTATTACGTATTGGTTTTCTAGTCTATGTCACTTTGACATTGCCCAAGGGAGGGCGGGTAAAGACCCTCCAAATAACACATTACCAAAGTTGTATGGATCCAGTTACTACAAACATTTTAGAATGACATCAATTAAAGCAATATAAAAGAGGAAGTTCTATTTTACTATGCTGCATTAACACAGCACATTTGAAACACCTGCTAAACTGATCAAAGACATTATGACCGAGCCAATGGAAGTTAAATAATAAATTGTGATGGATACAATTGCATGTCATTGAGAGACCGGATGCCTGTTCTACTTTTGTCACTGTGACTGGTTCCATCTGACCTTCGAGAGATATACTACACTATGTTGTATCTCAGTTTACCTGGCCAAAAAAAGACGGTCTTAATTTGAGAACTAAAATAACCCATGGATCATATCGTGGAATTAGGAACTCACTTGAATATTTAATACATTTCAAAACTATTGATTAAAAGTTTTTTTAAAAAAATGTTTACTGTTTTTTAGGAAGGGAAATTTTTCAAATTCATTTAGTATTAATTTTAATGAAAATGAATTGCCTTTTCACCTTGCATTGAACTATTATCTAGTAAACCTGGAAATATTTGCAAAGCATAGCTAGGAAGAAAGTGCAATACTAATATGCAATCAGTGAGTAAATGAACAGTATGGAATCAAACAAAGCACCACTATTGCAAAATATGAAGATTAGAATATAAAAAGATTGTCAATGTGAACTATATTTAAATCAATAAAATGAAGGTTTTAAACCATAACACTATCAAAATGTAAGCTCCTATTAAATGTATTTATATCAAATACTTCATGCAAGCATACAGTAAATATTACAGATTGCACTGACCTTCCATATACTAGCAGTTACACTGGTGTCTAATGTCGTATTATGCATGTACAAAATACACTGGATCTCACGGTGAACACTGCACTCATCGGTTTCTTATGATTTAATAGAATTGATCTATCACTATGATAACTATCCATGAAATTTAGCGTTCATGCAAATAAATGTATTTATCTTTAGTTGTTAAAGGTTTTAGATTTTTAAAACAAAACAAACAAAGTTTGTTAATCAGTCCAGTAGGGCAGTCCCTTCCCACTGCTTAACGTATGACCACCAATCTGCAGAGGGAATTAAGATAGGACTATGACAGCATTTACACTGCACATTCATCTGATAAGTGGACTTTAAGATGTCCATGCAAGGTCTCTGGAGCTCTCTCACTAATGCAATATTAAAGTAATAAAATAACATTACAACAGTGCATGAAAAGTGATGTGTTTAATGTTATCAATGATAAACATTACCTTCTACACGGATTAGATCAATAAGTACTCTACTTTATATTGCACAGAATTGTTAGCTAATGGTGAATCGTTACTGAAATTTGCCAGTCTGTACCCTGCTTGATTCTCTGATCAGTTTCAGATTTGTGGAGAATTCATGCTTCTTATCTTCAACATGTAATACCCAAGTCTGAGTGATTTCAATAGTAATTGTCTATTACTTGCAGTTCTCCACTATCTGCATGTGTAGTTTTTCTGAGAGTGACTGACAATTACTTCTATTCAGAATTCAGCCTATTCATTAATTCTATCTGCAAGACTACATAGTCATTTGATTGAAAACCCCATTAATTTATGCTTCATACTTTTCACACGTATAACATAGGTTGCAACTCTCATTTATACTTACCAGTGAAATTACTTCTTTTTGTTTTGTTAGACGTCCAAATTAATATTGGTACACTAACTATGTATTGTTAAGCTTTCTAGCACTTTCCGGCTTGTACTTATTATGCAGGATAAGGAGCATGAAGTAAATTCTGACTGAGTTCAAAACATTGACGGAGCTAGAACACGAAGCAATTCTATTCATTTTGGTTAAACATGTGAAAACCTCTACCAGGTTGTGTATCTTGTGGGCCATACATGGCTCAAGTGAAGAAAAGAACTATGACTTAAGTAGGGTCACTGACAATGGTAGTTATAGGTTTCCTGATGATAACTAATACGACCCATTTTTTCCATAGTAGGGGTTGCCCTGGCAAATTTCTGAAGACCTGGGAAAATGGCTGCTGGTCACGATCTAGGACTTGCTTCACTATCTACTAAGGCACTAAGCACCAGAGGTCCCTTGTCTCATTTTAATTCCTCTGGGAATTTGGGGGACGGGTCCTTTTTTGTCTTATTCCCATTGCCTGCTAACTCTTATGATGCCATGTAATATGTATATATGGAATTACCCTAAATAGGGAAATGCCTATATTATTCCATTATAAATCCATGTCATGTGCCTACACACTAAAACTTTCAATAAAAAAAAAAATATATGTCACAAAAGTAAACATTCAGTCTCAAACTTTACATACAGAAATAGCAAATAACTTACTTCTCGTTTCAGTTCAGTAATGCATTGACACATTTTCAGTATAGCCAACTCTAGGTCTTCAATGACATCTTTTGTCTTTAGAGCCTGCTGTGGGAGGAAAAATGAAATTATAAACTCAATCAATTCTGTTTATTTGAAAAGAGCAAATGAAGGAATACTTTAGTGCTTGGAGTCACAATATAAAGCTGTGTAGGTTTATGATCCCTCAGGTGTTTTGAAGGTACAAACTAACACACTTAAAAATACAAATGTAACTGAATTGTCAACCACCAGTTACAAATGATGCATCAGTACAGCCTTCACCACCCCTTCCATCACAAAGTGGTTTACTTGTACTTCATAGCTGTGAAGCAGCGAGAGAAAAAAAGGACTCAATTCTTTTTGCGCCCCCTTAAGCAGTTTGCATAAGGGGGAACACAATATTATTAAAACAGAACCAAACAAGCGCTTGAGAAATACTAGACATAGTAGAAACAAGGACCTTGAGAAAGACTAGACATAGTAGAAACGCGTTGGTGGTGTCAGGTGGTTGAGGTTTTCAGGCTGTTTACAGCTGGGTTTGTTTGGTGCTTTTTTGCTCTACGGTCACCGGGCCCATAGTGACTCGTATATTCCAACCGCTTCCCTAAGCTCACCCGGTAACGTCTGTTAACTGTTGTACCCCTGTATAGAATTTTTTATATATATATATTTTTACTAACAAATAGTATGTGAACCCTGTGGCTGGGATATTTGTAGCACACTCAGTAGGGGGATCTCCCCTGCAGCACGTCTCTACTCCAGCAACTTAAGGGAAGGAGGGAGTGCATCGCGGATAACCCCAGTGTAAGTGGATACAATCGGAGCCGTTATAGTGAATAATTNGTTCCTGACCATTTTTTCTATTTGGAGAGGATAAGAACAAGAGATCCCTAAAGCGAACCATAAGGAGATTGTGGAAGGATTGGGATGATCGCGGGGAGACACGTGGACGCNGAGACAAGTTAATCNACGTGTAAGTAACTATTACAGATTTTTGTATTTAATATTGGATATATCCCTGACTTGGAATTTCTATTGATTTTGTTGGGAGAGACATCGTGGGAGAATAACCTTTGACAGTTCAGTCTTCACCCCCGATGCTCATCAGTTGATCCCATTCCAGTGTATGTAGAGAAGCGATATTTATCAAGCCCCTCGTGATTTCACAGACTTTATATATTTTTACTTATTGTATTTATTTTGTGATATTTGCTTTTAGTAACTTTTTATTTAGATAGAGCGCTGTTGGATCCTTTTGTTTTATTCACATGCATTAGGGGGAAAACTTGTATCGGCCTTATGGAGACTTCCTAATAAAAATTTGTCACCACAATTTACCATCAAACACTGCATTCTTCACGATATTACATTCCTGCCTGTTAATGAAACCCTGTGCAATACTGTAAAATAATTTAACAAATACAGGAGCAGGTGCATGTAACACCAAGGCCAGTAGTAGCTGTGATGTTGTGCAATATCTATACAGCCCCTTTAATTCCTTCAAAGTCATCTGTACATGGAAATTCTCATATACTGAGTCTAAAAATATTCACTTGGTAAAACCTGTTAAATTTACCAATTTATTTGATGTGTTTCACTGCACTTAATTGCTTGATCAGCCAGGAAGCAAGTGAATAGATAATTGCTTGCCATGTGACTGTGGTTCCCATGGTTTTGCTTGTTGCATAATGCCTATCTGATGTTCAGTGCTCCCAATGGGCCAGATTCCGATTTTTAGGCATTAATGACTTAAGCTGGGCATACACTATAAGATAAATTGTTCTAATCTAAAACATTTTCAAGAGTGGGCAAAACCATGTTGAACTGCAGGGGAGACATTGAATCAGTATTACAGGTGGGGAAGCTGACTGGCAGATGCTTCTACTGTGACTATTTAGATAACTGCCCCAACATGGTTTTGCCCACTCTTGAAAAATCTTTCAATAGGAACTATTTATCTTACAGTGTATGCCCAGCTTTGCTCAAGTGTGATCAAAACCATGAAAACCAAAAGGGCAGTTATCTAAATAGTCACAGTAGAAGGGGAAGCTGCCTGGGCATCTGCCATACACTTACACCATCTTAAGCATGGTTTATTTTTAATAAACATTGATTGAAATAAAGTGTTTTTGGTTATGTATACTTAATATCCCACCAGATTTATCGTAAGAAAACACTAGTTACTGAATATGGTATATGTTTTTTTCCCCATTTAAATAGTTTATTTGCTGCAGTAGATATTTTTAGAATTGGAAAGTAGGTAATCTATACAAGCGGTTGGTATCCTGTGTTTTTTATTGTTTACAATTTGTGTACAGCAGCAGTGTGCCAGTGTGCCTTTTCAGCAGCAGCCACGCAGATAGGTTTGTTAACTATAAATGTGTACACAATGTAAAACTTAAGATGCCTTAATATACAAACAATTTTTTTATGTTGTGCATGACAGATAATTATCCACTTTGTGTGAGGACAACATGAGTGCCATGCAGTGGTAACAAACATTGAAAACTGCTAAATGATGAAGATCAATAGATATCAACATCAGCATGGCTGAACACCAAGGGGTATATTTACTAAGCGGCGAGTTTGCATTGAGATTGAAAGTGGGGATGTTGCACCAACAAGAGTCAAGCTCTCAGTTTCATTTTACACCCTGGAGAATGTGAACTCGAATCTGATCCCTTCTCTGAATCCCTTCTCCTTCCAGATTCATGATCACACTAGAAAATTTTCATATGGACACCAAAACTATTGTTGTTTCCTCAGTGCCCAATTCAGTTTCTATTGTAACTGCTCAATATAAATATAATTTTCCTGTTTTCTAGCTCTCAGAGCTGTCAATGACTAGTTATAGGTTGGAGACAAGGAATAGAAACGAAAAAAGGTTTCATGCAACAGCATGGGATGGAGAACTATATGGGCATATGTATAATAATCCCAAATTAAAACCAGTATAGTTATATTTTTCCATTTCATTTAATTACCGATAAAAATATACTACTCTTTGGCCCCTTAAAACTCGTAATATGCTATGTGGAGTATTTTTCTCCAGCAAGCCACACAGAGCCAGGCAACTGGAGTGATATAATGCTGGGACATTGGAGATTACCACAATGCCGGAGTTGTGAAGAGTTGGTGTATATACAAAGGAAAAGCTAATGGCATAGTATTACAAATACAGAAACACTTAATAGAAACACAGGAACACATGGATCCTGTAATAAGCCTCTATTACTCTGGCATTGAAAGCCATGAGGTTTATAACTTTGCTGATTAGGGTTAGTCACACATACGCATCTGCATGAGTGTCAAGCTTGCTAATATTTCTAGGCAACCACTTACACACAGCGACTATCAGAAATGCACTTATTTCTTGAAGTGCAATTTAAAGTGTCATATTACACAAGTCTGCTTGCATGCCTTGGTATTTTGCTATGGTGAATGCACATTAATAGCAGATTGAAACCATTATCATAAAATGTCACAGACCATAACTTGTTTCACACTATCAGTCAAATAGTTCTCATACAGTAATAGAATTGGTCACACTTGGTTGATGTCTAGGATGAGATAACTGTACTGAACACAAGACACTACATATGGCAATGTCCAGACAATGAAACAAGGCTAAATCAGATGACACTGCTAAATCAAATAAGATTACAAAAACAAAAAAACAGTCGACAGTCTCTACAGAGCCACGAGTGATTAGTAATACCGTGAAACAGGGCTCAAAGTAGGGGTGTATATGGGTGTAAGCTAGTGATGAGCGGGTTCGGATTCTTGGAATCCGACCCACCCGAATTTTGGGGATCCGAGTGCCAAGCCGAGCGGCTCGGCACTCTCCCCCCCGTTCG
>JABWIB010003410.1:11242-26849 GCA_016617825.1 Platyplectrum ornatum | reverse complement strand
CTGTTCTGCTGTCAATCTCTGTAGAGTAGGGTTGCCAACTTTTGGTTGCTCCCTCCTTGGTTAAACCAAAGATTGGCAGCATGGGGGGGGGTTGGGTAGAGGGATTGATTTATGTAAATCATGCCAAAATCCCCAAACCCAGATGACAAAAGACTGCATTTTGCTGTGGATGGACGGAGCTTGATGTCATATAAAATCACTGCCTGAGCTCAGGTCCCGGGAGATTTGCAGCCTCTCCTGGGAGAATGGGAGGATTGCCCGTAGTTTGTTAGACATTCTGGGAGAGTTAGAAACCCTGGGGTAGAACAACAAAAATATTATTTATTACTTGGGGGACTTGGGCAGAGCTGAAGGCAGGGCTTANATGGAGTTGGGCAGAGCCATGTGGGACTTATCTGTCCCGGTCTCGGCTGCCTGAAATGTTGGGAGGTATGAGTGCGTGTGTGTTACAGCATACATACACATAACTGTTGTCCAGGACCACATTAACAATGGGGATAATGGGACTACTGCCCCAGGCCTCCATTGTCNAAAAGGCCCAGAGTGATGAAGAAGGACACAGTGTGATTAANTGGCCCACATATAATTGGCCACCATATANAACAGTGATAACGCCCACACATCACTGACCACTCCAATGGGCCTTTCATCATTTTCAGCCCCAGGCCCATGTGGCTCTTAATCCGGCCCTGCTGTTGTCCCTCACATACTGGTGGTTAAATGCAAGGGCATTAAGAGGGTTAAATGGCAGGGCATTATGGAGGAAAATGCAGGACTGAAAAATACAGGAGTGTGATATTCGTGATATAAAGCAGGATGAGTTCACGACTCTCATTAGTCTCATTAGCACTTAGATACTTGTAAAAAGTATGTACATCTCCACCCATATGTCATTATACCAACATATTTTCCCACTTAANGCTGCAATGTGATTGGTGCATTGCACAACACTTACCATTGCAATCATTGCAATCATTGAGGAACAATGTCCCACGCACCTGTACGGNAACGCAGGTGTGCAAGGCATTAAGGAATGAAGTCCCCTGTGACTCCATTTTTGCGGTTGGAAAAGGCAGGTGGTCTAGCAGCGTACATGGTTCAGTGATCTGTTCAACCACTGACCACACAATTTTACACTCTTCCCTCTCCAATCACTTAATTTAAATGGTCCCCATCCACCTAGCGTAATGTAGGTGGGCAAGGGGGGGTGGGGGTACTGCCCACGGGACCCTGCTGCTGCCGGACAGAATAATGTGATCTGCCTGTGCACACTTTGTGCACACATGCAAACAGACTTGCGGAAGTGGGGGGCCAGATCTAAAGTACGTATTGGTGCAACAAATTCATTCAGTAGTGGATGATTCCAGAGAGCAGCAACTTCATTTTAAGGTGCCGATTCAATCCNGCATCTCGCNTTATTTTCCCCCTNACGCCTACACTTTTTAGCTTGCGGCCCTCATATAAAAAGACACAAGCATTAAGTCCTGTAATAGACGGGAAAAACATCTTCGAGTGGAACCGAGTCGGCCCCTAAGCCTTAATACAATACCTGTTTAATTTTTCTTACATTGTTACTATTTCTGTTTCCACTGATTTATGTTGTATGCAGGTGTAAAGCCTCATCTTTGGATTTTGCAAATACCCCATGCTGTGACCCCTGCCACCTNCACAATATATTAATATAGATCACTATATAGAATATTATAGAAATTTTTGTCCTTACACTGGCTAAACTCCAAACTACAGGATCTGCTGTCAAATGGTGCTGCTCACGTTGGGAGAGAAGTACCTTCTCAGCACTCACATTGTAAGCTGACTGGATTATATTCAAGCCTGGAAACTTCCAGTCTGAGTAATAGTGTCAATATGGATAAACACCTGTTATATGAGATGGCATTGGCAGCATTACTATGTGTGCTAAATGCATTTTCCATGTTAGCTTCTAGTTATTACAGTCAAACATTATTTAATGTTGACATGTTAGGTCCCAAAAAACTTACCATAGTGGATTACTTATAGTTCTAAATAAGGTGAGTGCTGTTTTGACTGCCACACACTATGACACACTCTCCTGTTACTACCAACCCAGTCGGTTCCAGCGTTTCTTCTTTCTTTTCCTTCTTCAGGCTTCTGAAGGCCTGGAGGTCCGGCATAACACTACATTCATTTTTATTTTTCTTTAAGAGGCCAATCGAGGCTTGAAGACCCGGGATTATTCTCATTGTACCTGCACAGTTTTTTTGTCTTGTTTCTTAAAAAAAAAGTACCTTAGAGGACGCACAGACAGAGCCTGTGGCCTACCGGGAAAAAACCTGTAAGGTCAATAGCCAATCCGCCCCTGCTTCTTATACAGCATAGATTTTTGTTTAACTCAAATTGTAAATTTAAGTTCTGCTAGGAATCATCACATCTTAACTATAATGTGATGTCACATATAGATGGAACACAGTAGGTTGAGGGCCAGGGAGGTGTATCGGCTCGCCGATGTGCAGCCTGGTACAGCTCTCTAGTAGCAATCATCATGGTAGGATACCGCTGATATCTGCAGCTGGAGAGTATAGGTGGGCTCTCTCTCTCTCCCCCTCTCTCTCCAGGCCTGGGACATAACTCCCAGCAGTCCAGCCCGTGTGGCAGCCCTTTTCATTTATACGACAGAATGGATCCTTGGATCACAGTGGATAACCATGCAGCCTGTATTTGGTCTATATCAGATCTTTGCACTTGGTCCCTTTAGTCAAACAGTATTCTATTCTGATGATTATATATCAAGGTCAAAGAGAATTTTTTTAGAAAATGAATTAAAATTCGGTCAGAGTGAGAAGTTAACACTCATGAGTGGAGTATTTTATACCTGATGAGAGGGAGCTTGTTGCTCCTACTACAGTTAAACGACCCTGTGTGTAAGGTAAGAGTTTTACTTTCATTAATAAATATAGATTGGGTAGTGGGTATGATTTATGTAAATGACACCCAAAGCCCCACCCCCTGAATAGCAATAGACAGTCTTTTGCTGTGTATGGGCCCAACGGTCAGGCCGAGGCAGTGCTTTACATNAAATCACAGCCTCAACCCAGGTGTCTGGAGATTTGCCAACTCTCCTGGGGTACCAGGAGAACAGCACAACATTCAGTAGTTTCTCAGACTTCACAGGAGAGTCGGCAACCCTGGCTTAAAAAGGTGCAATTGCAGTATACACCTCTAAAAGACAAATGTTGAGCTGCAAATGTAAACTGTGTAAACANAATTAGAGTTGTGAGGTGGCAAATTAACATTTTCCCTTTACTGAATAGGGGTAAATTCCAAAGGAATCGCCTTGTCTGAAGTGTATAAATGGGTGGATTTTCACCTTGCACACATGTATGGGTAGCTTCATACTTGCCAAGATTATTTCATGGGTCAGCTGGACTGAAATATGTATGAGAAAAGGATAAAATGTCCAGAAAAAAGGAAAGAAAAAGTGCTAATTTAGGGATAATGCGGTAAAGAATTACAGAATAAAGAACAAGTGGAGGACATATTAAGCCTGGCCTCAGGGAGAGATTAAACTCTGGGCCTCAGCTCCAATTACATGTTTTAAAACGCAGCTAAACAGGTAACATAAAAGAGGAGAAGAAAATAAGCTTCATCTGTACAAGGCCTCTTAGAATGCAAGCCGTGAGAATCTCAGCTGTTACTGTTACCTGTCCATCACACAACTCAATATGTGTGTTTATATCTGTGTCTTATATCGCTGTGGGTGGACACAAATTCTTACACAACGCTATTTTATCTGCTTTGTACAGAGTGGACAGAAATCAATGCTAAGTGCTGAGCTCATGCGGAGAAAATTACATGTTTTCCTTCTGTATACTGCGGATCAGTGTGGGTTTTTCTATCATAAATCTCCACGTAACCACTTTACTTCTTAAAGACATAAGGGTATGAGAAGCGTGTATTGTCATTTCTTTCCCATGCTGCGTTTCTTTCATATGCTTTCTCTGGCCGTGATTCCTCCATAACTACCAATGTAAGACAAAATAAATAAATAAGAGCAGGGGAAACATGGTTCCAATAGACAATCTGTGTGTGTAATCTAGGCTGTCATAATTAATAATAAGGTTTATGTACACTGACTCTTTCATTATAGATAAAACAGGATAGGAGGAAGGAGGAGCAGAACTTATAATAATATGTCTGTCTGTGAGTGACTGACAACTTTCCCATCATTATCACTATTAACTCAATTACAAATGATTACCTNGACTAATCCATCAATTTTAGAGGAAATTACTAGTATAACCTGCGGCTATTGATTTGAGTCCTAAATATGCAACTGGAGTGCTGCATATCAATGCAATATTTTAAAACATGCAAACAGATATGTATAGGCGAATAGGCTCAGAGGTGTAATGTAGCAGACTATGTAAGATTCTAAATATATATGAATATAGTTTATTATTATTATTATTATTATCATTATTATTATTAATTAATTAATTTATTAATTTATTTATTATGAATGTGCAGCANTGCTATTCATTCACTATTCTGTTGGATGTGCAATGAGTTCTAACCATGTTTTATTCTTTAATAATGGTTTGGTATTTACTGCTACATTATATCAGTGAATAGGGGGCTATATTAATTTTAAATCTCAATTAGAGTCAATTAGAGCAGCCCTGAGCTGGTGCAGGATATAAGGATAGGAATTTCTAATTTTTTTTATAGTGGAGCACCCCTCGAGCACATGACGTGAACACAGGCAGATAGGTCTCTCTGCATCCTATCAACATTTGACAAGCATAATATGTGACAAATAAGCCCCATGCAATCCACACCCATGGTCCAGCACAGCACAGATGTGGATGGCCNCTGCTACAGCCCTTTTTTTTAATAGAGCTGTCACCAACAGCAAAACCACAACACAGGAGCATCACCAACAGAGGGCCCCCCCAAAATAATTAACCCTAACCCTCCCCCTTTCACTATTCTAACTGTAAGGCGCAAGTGCTATGTCCATACACCCTAATATTGTAAATCTCAATAGTAGGACTCCTTAGCCACTTAGGTGCCGCACAGTTAACTGGCACTGGCTTAACTCACACCTGCTTATAATATCCTGTAGCGGCTCATCAGGCTTGTACTGTATGTTTCTGCACTTAGTTGTATTAGAATAGTGCAGTTTTGCATTCATTCAGTGAATCCTGATATATCATTAAAGTGGCCTAGGGAGTCCTGTTCTCTTGAAGTGAGTAGTGAAGCCTGCAAGCGGCATGAACACTCAAGGGTTTTCGTGATACATATTTGGAGAACGTATCTTTTTAAAGTGAAGCTACATAAAAAACATACTGGAATAATTAACATACTTATTCTACATGCTATAGTAGCATGCAGGAGACCATCGTAACTGCTTTCTTTTTGTTTCTGTTGTCCTTCAGAGTAACAAAATATTCTATTTCTAGAGAAATCTCTAGGNATAGGTGATAAAACTAATAATATTTATTAACCTAATTAGACTACCGAAATAAACCAACATTATTATTAGTCTTAACAGAAAAAACACAGTTTNTCCCCTAATCTGGACAATCTGGGAGGTGGGAGATTAGACTTGCAAATTAAGTACATTTCACATATGTTTTGTGCCATTGGACCAGATTTGATCTCTGTATGCATGGTGGTCTGTACATCCGCACAGGTGAGGGCACTCCCCTGAAAGCTTCTGGATCCTACCTTAACTTAATTTTTCCTACCTTAACTTAACAGAAGCAGATCCGCTCGTAACTGCTTCACGNCTCCCCTTGACCCAATCTGCATGNCTATACCCACCCCCTGCAGGGACTAGACATGCGGATTAGGTTCCCCTATGGCTCTTTACAGATCTCCCAGGGTAAGCAGCTTGTAAAAGCAGGTGATAAGNAGAGGTCCATGGTGTGGTGCATTGTTCTCTACATTTCTGTTTTGCAATCGTAGAACCAGGGAATAAAGATGTATACATTGATATACCTCTTATTTGCCACTGCCCCTTATACAGGTTAAAGGAAATGTTTCCTGGAATTAAATATAGTTATATAAAAGCTTAAAAATTGCTCAACAATTTATAGGGAAAAGAAACTTATCATTTGATACATTTATTATTTGTTTTGTTCACACAAAGAGCTAATGTAGAAGGGTGCGCCTCACTGTTATTTGACAACAGATTAATATGAGATTTGATACAACACCTAAATAAGATATCATGCATTACATATAGTAGAGCAGGTTTCATACATTTCATTTCAACTTATTTATGAAATACTGTAGCTCAATGTTGACACAAGCATTTTAGCTGACTCAATCCTGANATAGTTGTGCAACATCCAAATCACTTAATTTCAGCGTGTTCTAATTATTTCACAATAAGAATACAAATGATTTATTGTTATGGGTCACGGGTTTTTACTTCTATGTCGTGTGCATTCATGATCATTTAAAAAGCTACTTAAATGAACTGAAACACTTTCAGCTAGTTACAGCATGCCAAATTCCCGATCACATTATAGAATGTAAATATGCTTCCTGTGACAGGCATCATGTCACTGACCTTAGCAATGACTTTGCCTCNGCATGTAAATACAACTGGCTTTGGCATATGCGGTTTATTTTTACAAAAATCACATCGCCTTGTCAAAATAAGAAGTCAGAGGAAGGGCATCTTTTTCAGAATGCAATAAAAGAGTCATGGGCTGTGAATGTTGGAATCAATAACACCACTATAATGGTTCCTGCTACAATATGATCAATAGCTTGGAAAGTTTAAACAAAACTGAACACATCCCATGTCACCACTTTATGTCTTTCTTGCTTTATTTTATCCCAAAAAATTTTTAGTGACTTCAGTGTCTTCAGTTTAAAGCAATGTTTTAGTAAATTTGAGTTTTCANTAAAGTGTCATTAGGTTACTTATACTTATACACACTAGGAGATCAAAATATATCCGACTGGGTCGGGTAAGGTNGGGTAATGTGTTGTTCCAGAGTTAGGCTGGGTATACATCAGAAAGGTAAAAAAAAAAATCAAAAATCTTTCCAATCAACAGATAAATGACCCTCACAGCAGAAATCTGTTAGATGTGTAGTCAACAAAATGCATGTTCTGTGAGTACAGATCTAACAGATTTCTGCTGTGAGGNTCATTTANCTGTTTCATGGAAAGATNATNTTTCTGATGTGTGCACAGCTTTAGGCCTGTATCTGTTTAAAACTCTTTGCTGCCAACAACTGTTGGATGTCATTGGTGGTTGTCAATTGCTTGCTGTGATGTTATCGGACCAGATCCAGGTCCCCGACTTCACCCAAACCAGTCAGATAAATTTTGATCTCCTAGTGCAGGGATAGGCAACCTGCGGCTCTCCAGATGTTGTCAAACTACACACCCCAGCATGCTTTAACTGCTTTATCAGTTGCTTTGACAGTTGCTTTAACAGTTGCTTTGACAGTTGATACCTGGCAAAGCATGCTGGGATGTGCAGTTTGACAACATCTGGAGAGCCCCAGATTGCCTACCCCTGCCCTAGCAAGTGGAACGTATATTAGGGAATTTGCTAGATCCGGCCCATCATTAGTACTTGCACCAGCCTCTGAATTGATATGTAAATAATAGGAAGGGCTCATTAGAAATAGAGGTGAACATTCTACACTCTATACGTCTCTTCACTGGTCCCTCCATACTTTTCCACTGTTTTCTGAATAACCCTCTTCCTACTGTTCCATCTCTATTTATCTCCCNATTGCTCTTTCTATATTCATCTTCTCACTGTTTCCACTTTACACATTTTACCATGGTTCCTTCACGCACATACAGCGTCCTCTCCATACAAGACAGAGACGCCACACCATAGTAAGACTTCGGTGACCAGCGAAGACATCTGTAACGTGAGTATATTTTTATTTTTTTATTTTTTTACAGGTCTTATATGGCCACCATGAGAATTACATTGTTCTCGTAGATGGCCCACAGATATGGTGATTTTTCCCTAGGGAAAATCAACCCGTTTGTCGGTTCCGATATTCCACGAGAACGAAGTCGTTCTCGTGAATGGCCACCTTTAGAGTGCTGTATAAAAGAAGTCTATAAATAACATGATATATAGTATACAACTAATTAAATAATGCATGGTTTGCCAGTAACAAAATATTCATTCAGTATAGACGTCACATGGAGTTCTTATGTGTTGCAGTTATTACAACACAAGAAGTGAGAACAAGCAAATAATTGTTGAGAAAGAGTTGGTAACAGAAACCTGATCAGTAAGAAATGTCTATGCTTTTATAAGAAGCTGCAGGGAACACCCACTTAATAACTACCTTTATAATCTACCATCAGTAAGTAATACCATTCCATCTTTGCCATGCCATTAGTTTTCAAAACGTTTCCTTTTATTGCTCTGTGTTTTTCTGTTGCCAGCAAAGTATATAGTTTATATTTGTCATTCACTTAAACAATAAAAAAAGAAAGCTTTATATTCTTTATTGCTGGTAATTGCATACACTTAATAGTTGAAGCACTGATATTGTTGTGCTTCGGTTGTAAGGGCATTATACAGTTATCAAAGATCAGAATGTTTCCTGGCATCCTGCAAATAAGCTTAATCAAACATGCGTTCATAGAAAGAGTGCCTTCCATTATTCTGAGTGTAAATGTTGCCAAAGGAAACATTGGTTTAATACTAAAGATAAGATATTACACTTTTGTCACATATTTGAAATAATAAAATGTTATTAATGTTTATAGACACTGAAGTAAGGCTGCCCTCCTTTACATATTGTCATCTAAACATTTACTACATTAGATACATGATCAGTGTTTAAGCTGTGCATAGTAATACAAACCTTTTGTTTTAGTTATTGGTAACTATATAATAATATACATTTGTACTAGTGCCCATCAAAAGAATATGTCAATGGACCACATTCAGATCTTTAGACACTCATGTCAAGTATGGGTAAAACTATGTTGAATTTACACTGTTATTAGACTTGGGCTGGGAAACTAATTCAATTTAACTCCCCTGCAATTCAACATGGTTTTCCCAATCTTGAATAATACCCCTTTTCCACTGACAAAAGAACTGGGTTTATTTTGTTGGAAATGGGTCCCAAGAAAAAAACCTGGGTCAAATACTGTAATTGGTTTAACTTTGTATTTAGAGAGAAATTGAAACAACCATTGAAAAGGTGATAGATGGTTTCACAAACAGTGGAAATTAAAGANTGAACTTCTTTTTAATATTTGTGATCTTTTCTTTTAGCTAAATATACTATGTTTTAACCACCTATTGTTAATCTATATAGTAGGAAACTTGTTAGTCTATATGTTTATATGTAAGATGGTGTGAAATACCACCAGAAGTCAAGATCATACACCAAACTGCACTCTCCTGCTGAAATTAATCTCTAGATTCAGCCCTGATCAAGTCTTTACAGTTGTATAATGTTATAAAATGCTAAAGAACATGACTTGGCCAGTGACAGATGACTTGTGTTTGTTTTGACTTGTTTGACTGGTCTTTAGTGACATAAACTAATCATGAGAAAAGTCAGGCATAACATGAAACTATTCAAGAAAACAAACAAAANGAAAGTTATTGTCTACTACTCAACTATTTATTAGATGTATAACAATAAGTAAATACAATAAGAATACAATATATCAATTGAGTTATTTGAAGTTTGTGTAGAGAGTTACAGTAATGTACTTCTTTTATTTGTTGCTTTTTATAAAGGTAGGCAAACACTATAAAACAATACTGACCATAATACATAAGGCATCATTGTGCTGCTTTATGTATGTAGGACCATATCCAGGTCGTGCGGAGGTCTATGTGTGTGAGNGGGAGAGAGGAGTGAACTTCCATGATCTTCTCTTCAGATCAGCGGTCCATGTGACTTCATATCTACATGAACTGTCCCTTACTGTATAATTTAAACCTGGCCCTTACTGTATAATTTAAATCTACCACTGTCTCTACCTTCAGCTAGCATCTGGTGCAAGCATGCGTGCTACCAGAAAGTTCACTCAACTTCTGCAATCTCTATCTGTAGAACACAGAGCTCGATCAGGTTCATAGTGTTTGGAAATATTTATTTTCTCTATATTTTTTGCTAAAAACNTAATTAATTAACGTTGCAGCACACTGGAGAAACAGTTGCACCATTATTTCCTGCATATAGGAGATAATTCTATTATGGCACATTTTAANTCTGAATTCCGGAAATTCACAAAACTATTTTGACAGCATGCTATACATGTCAGAAGATTTTTTGTTTGTTTAAACCATTTTTTTCAAAGTAAGCAAGAATATACAGCAGTCACATCATAATGGACATAAAATAACATTATAATCAATATGAAAGTAGCATAACAGGCAAGAACATCAATGAAGCAGAAATTAGAAGAAAGTAACCAGCATGAGCAAGTGGATTAAGAACAAGAAAAGGGACGAGTCATACAGGGGGAAAAATCAAAACAAGTAAAATTAAAGATGAATGGGGNAAGGGGTCCCGTTATCAATATCTACCAGATAGGAAATGTGTCGTGAACACTGTCTTAAAAAGAAACAGGTGAATTTTCACAGTGTCTACAAATAATCATTGAAAGGTGTCTAGAGTGTCTTCTGCCCAAGGTCCCTAATACCGAATGTCAGAAGATTNGACTGTCAATTATAAGAACAGGTCGTTATAGTGGTCAGAAGTCCATCAAAGCAGATCAGGTATTTCACCAAAAGAGGCAATATCTTCCATAAACATGACATAGACATGAAGGAATCAAAGTGATCACACCAGTCTTTAGGAGTGGGGGGGATTGCCACTTTGTGGGAATCATGGCCTGTGCTACATTGATCAGATGTTTTATGATAGACTTCTTAATACTGGACACTGAGGCAGATGACCAGTTTAGTAGTCAAAAAATTAGGTTTTGTGGACACCTCTTCCAATAAAATGATCAGAGAAGTGTCAAATACTGGTTCCCAGATAGGTTTAGTGAGGGGGCATTCCCACTACATGTTCAAAAATGTACCTCGGTCCCCGAAATATTTCCAACATATATTACCACCTCAGGACAGATTTTATATAAAACCATTAGACACNTATACCATCTTGTCAAAAAATGATTGTGTGTTTATTAGGGAAAAATGCTGGATGTACACTTTTTCTCTAACCCTCCTTCCCAGAAGGATCTACAAAATCTCTCTCCCAAGCAATAGTATAGTGGGGCAAATTTGAGTATAGATCTTGTAAGATGAGGAAATAACATGGGATGGGAGAGTATGTGATACACATAGGTTCTCTAAGGAGACAGTCACAGCTATTCCCTGATGGAGTTTAATGTGATGCATAAGATGGTACACCTGCATGTATCTCCAGTTTTCTCCGGTTGGAAGACTCCACTGCTGGCAGACTCTCCCAAAATCAAGAACCCAGGTCATAGTGCCAACTGGCCAAGCATGTCAGCACTAATAAATCACTGATAGCATCACTGAAGGGCAGCCCCTTCATAGTAACATCACCTTGTGTGACAATAGAAGAATTTCTCAAGTTTGGCCACGAAAGGTGGTGAGTCCTAACTTTTTGGCCATGTAAGCTTGCTTAGACACCTGGCCCTGGGTACAGCTCTTCAGCAGAGTTGTGATGTATGTATAAAGAAAAATAAACTTTTCATGAAAAGTTTATTTTTTATAGTGACCACTAACGTTTTGGATCAGCACATCGAGTGTGCACGCTGTACTGTGTCCTCCTCACCATCAGGAGGACTTCCAGCATTCTTGAGGTTCCAGATCCATGCTGCAAGTCTGCAATATGCTCATGTACTCGCAAAATGACGACTTTTAGTAAATCCAGATTCTATGTGTTAATCGTATAAGCTTGTAAGCCAAAATGGATTTTGAAAAAAAGTAACTTTAAGGATATATTAAGGGGGGAAAAGTCCTTTATAGAAGTTTAAATGGATTATCCAATTTAATCTCCACTCAAGCAGCACAGCATTTGACAATAGCCTGTGGTGTGTTTGTTTAGAACCTCTAGCACACATCAGACACTGCAATTTGAATCTTTCAGTGAGATCAGTGAGACGTTTGTCGTTCTCAGCTATTTACCACTTTGACTGCAGTAAACTGGCTACAATTACCAATTTCATAAGTCACTTCAGTAATTTTGTCAAAAGTAAAAAAAATTGTCCCTAGTCTATGTGTAATTGCACTTGTGTATCCAACGCCTATAGAATGTAAGGAGATTGTAGAATGCTGCAGCAGGGCCCCCTTCCCCACCAAATTGTAAAGCGCTACATAATATGAAGGTGCTATATAAAAACCTGCTAATAAATAACTCNGGTATCAAACAGAAAGCAGGATCTGGTCCTATAGATTAACACTTGCAATATTTCAATGTATAGAATGAAAATGATCAGTCCAGCTATACACAAGAACCAGAGAGCACACAGAGGTGAGGTGAGGATGTTTGCTAATTTGTAACGTGCTCTGAAGGCATGCTACTGAGAGAGATAGGGATAAATGCTTGCAGGCAGTCTGGAAGCTCTCCTTTTCAGTGTTTGTTCAGGAATAATCCTAAAGAAAAACTGCTGACAGAATCCAGTCAAAAGACAAATTACATGGCTATTGAGTAGCTTAGTCTTCCAGATGGTCAATCCACAGTTATAGTTCATTGGCCATTAAACATCGACTAAATCTGAGAGCACAAAACATTCAATGGGTATTAAGTCATTGAAATAAAACAGTAAAATGCGTGTGACCCTTGACCAATCATCTTTATTCAAAATCCCTAGTGTTNGAAAGAGCTTTCAATGGATCATATATACTTAGCAGGAATTTTGAAGGTAAATTGTGTTAAATATTGTGTTAATAACTATAGATGGATGGGTTAAGCAAGAACTAAATATTCCTACATAATAGAAGAACATAGAAATTAGTGTAATAATATCACATTTTCCATTTAAAAAACACAAAAAAACCCCCAAACAAAACAAATTAATATAATATTTTAACTTCCTTATTCCTCAATAATCAAATGTGAATTTCTTCCCTATCAGGGGCAGGCTGGCAACTTTTAGCCTGGGGGGCAAGCTTCTCATAGGAATAAATTGTAACTTACCCCTCCTGCAGTAACGCGCTGTCTCCCTACAAGCTTCTATGCAGTGTAACGGCTGTCGGCACTTAAGCCATCCACCAATCAGGNTGCTGACAGCCATTCACTGACTGGTTACTGGTTGGTATGAACAAGAGAATGGCTATCAGCAGTATGACTGGTGGATAGCCCCAGTTATCCACCAATCAGCATGCTGACAGGCTTTTACTGTCTGGTTGCCGACTAGGAGGCAGGTTCACAATCAGAGCAATCATGCCTGCCTCATAGCTGGCCCCAAAAAGCCCAGCCCTTCTCTGTTCCTTATGCAGTCCACAAGAAATTNGGATTTCATAGCAATCATTTTATGATATCACTACTATAGAATACTAATTTGGGGAATTNCCTAGGATTCCAAAAGCATTTTGTGAGCCTTCCAGAAATACCAGAATATATATCTTAAATGACTAAGGTTATTCTTGCTAATGCTACCNGTCATTTTTTCAGTATTCAGTATTGAAATTACAGCAATTGTATATTTGTGTGTATTCGTAAATCATAAACAGTACACTAAGTGGGACTAATTAGAGATTTCCCTTCCTTGGAGCACTTGTATTACAGCTGCTCAGGTTCAATGGTAGCGCTATTGAAGGGGATCTAGTTTTTGAACTAGTACAATAAGTGGGGGTGAATCCCCATTCACTTATATGATTTTCAATGTTTCCATACCTCCACTAAATGTTTTCTGCTACCACTAATGTACATATTAGATTTTTTGTAGATTGTCTGTGGGACTATTCTTTGTNCAAATGAAATTGGCAGTTAAACTATAATGTGTATGTGTATATGTTATAGCTAAAGTGCAGAAACCAGTTAATGTGCACATTAACTGGGGTCAGCAGTTAAAGTGAGGTAATTGGTTTCATATTGGTTGCATTTCTCACATTAACTAGTTAATGTGCACATTACCTACCAGGCCCTAGTTAAAGTATGAAAAATTAGACACAATGATCTATATGTACAAATACAGCAGGTTAAAAAGTATACCCACTTTTTTCTTCTCTTTATTATACCCTGTCAAATAGGCATTCCTGAACTTGTACCGTATACTGTGCGAAATGTCAGTTTTCGCACTTTACCTGGGTAATGTGCACATTAACAGCATAATTACACATTACATAAGCCCCTCCCCCTTCTGACCCGCAATTTGTGTCCTGAAAGCCCCCTCTAGTCTGGAGGGAGCGCAGTTTATGCAAGTGGACGGGGCTTAACGGCAGAAGAGGTGTCGGTATGCCTGGCNCACATGAACTGATTCTGCACTTTAGCGGTAACATATATAGCAAAAGTAATACCCCGTTCACATAAACTACCCTGGTAAATCTGTTTTTTACAAGCAGGATTGTTAGCTGTGGATCTGAATTAACCCTGTTCACAGNGCTGAATTACCCTGGTAATTCACAAACTACCCTGGTCCTACACCATTCACACTGAACCGGGGTAGATAGAGTAATCTTAGCGCCGCTCACACTGAGCACACTACCAAGGTAGTCCAGTCAACCCGGGAAGTTGGCTGAATTACCCGGGTAATAGCCCTCTATGTGAACGGGATATAACAGATAACTTCCACTCCATACAGTGCAGCATGGTTAGACCAGGTGCAGACTTGTAACTTCAGTGACTCTGAAATCTGCATAATCAGAAATGGAAATGGAGCAGTTATGAATGAACACATAACAGGCAGGTGTGAGAACAGAATCAGTGCAGAGAGAGAGAGAGAGAGAGAGAGGGAGATAGTGAGTGTGAGTGTGTTTTATGTGAATAGTTCAGTCCTATTTTCCAGTATGCCACTTTTACACCTGAACAAAATAATGGATTGTCAGTAAAATGTGTTTTGACACCATGTCATTATTGCTAGCTAAGCACATTCATTATAATGTATTAGGATTAATATTACACCTACAACAGCATGGAAAGCAAGATAATAATTGTTGGCTGCCATAAACCTTTTGTTTGAGTGACTATCTTACAATGTAAGTATTGAATCAACNCTGAAACCTGGGATTCTTGGGAGAAAACAGCCGCCTTAATGTTAGGAAATTGTTTTCCAATAAGAGCCGCTTTCCCATATTGTTTGCTCCCATTCTTCCCCTGTGCTNGTCTTTGTGAACAGCATTGGTTATGCACACATTCAGTGTCCAATTTTCTACGCCAATGAGTCTGAAAAAACACTGCTTAAGGACTAAGTGTTTCCCTGGGGTTTTGAAGTGAAAAAAAAACCATAAAAAAACAAGAGACAGAATAAAATAAAAGAAAGATAGCATATTAAGTTGTTGCAATAATCACACGCTGTGAATAACGTACCATGTGAATCCGTCAATGGAAACCAGTGGTGAGAGTGCTTTTATTGCACAGGTGTCATTTTAAAAGAATGGAAAGCATAACACAAGTGACTCTAATGAATAAAAAAATATATTCCCTATTCTAAACACCTTGTTTGCAAAATAATATACAAAGAC
>JABWIB010003409.1:29909-41209 GCA_016617825.1 Platyplectrum ornatum | reverse complement strand
TGATGAGGCCATGAGTGTGCCCAGTTTTATGCTGCAATCCTGCTAGTAAGGCAGAAATGTTATAAAAGCTATGTTACAATGATTCAAAAAGAGATAATATTAAAAANTATTACAAATAATAATAATAATGATAATTAATCACTCCAATTATGTAGAATACGTGTTATTTAATTGAGTAGGTTGCTTTCTATTAGCCCCCCTCACTGCTCTTGGCTACTGTATGTAAGAGGAACAAACTAACAATGGCATAACTGATTTCCCCATGACTGAGAAAGTTGTCCCCTTCGTGTCTGTAGGTGGCTAAAACACGACACTAACCTGTACCTGGCAATGTTTGGGGGGATTGAGACCCTGTTATTGCAATTTGAATTTCTGCGAATGTGAAGAAAAACTTGACTCAAGCTGCAGACATTGGAGAAGAATACTAAAGATGCTAACAGATACTCTTAAAAGATCACCAGAGGGGTAAGTATAAATAGATTCCATGTAAGTGTGTATTTTAAAATGTAACAAGTTTGTAACACTACGACATCACACTAATAGAAGACTGAACAGACTGAATTTACAGCTGAAGTCCCAGAAAAGATTCAATAAATAAAACATGATCTCACTTAGATTCTTTGGTAAGCTTTTATTCTTTGATTTCCATTTATTGTCTCTCAGCTCCTTAATAAAATAATGGCNAGGTGAAGCTATGTACGTGTGTGTGTATGGGAGATCTGTCACTGTATCATTAAGAAACGTATACAATGCGCTCTTTTTCTTTTTCCTACAGACTTTAACAGATGGCTGGTAAAATGTAATCAATGAGGACGGTCCATATAAGACAATTCAAAAAGCCAGTTTGCAAAATTGACAGCGAAAAATAAACTTATAAGGGACAATATAAGGGAAGAATGGAAATAGAATGGCGGAATGGAGGATTACCGCTATAAATTCATTCATTCACATTTCAAAGTACAGTTGATTGATTAATCTGAGAGTGCAGCTTTATGCTTCATGTTGGCTTGTATTTCAATATCTGGCTACTATAAACGCATTGAAGCCAAGATTGTGAAGCAGTTCACTCCCATCTACATTAGGTCAGATTCCTATTTGGAATATACTACATATACAGTGGCTCTATATTTACCAAACTCTAATGTGTGAGTTGATGCTGTGAGTTGATGTTGAGTTGATGTTGAACTAAAGGCAAATAAAGCAGGTAAGGTATTTCTAGTTCCTTGTTCCAATGTTAAGAAAATAAATAGCAATAACTCATTCTGCACAGAGGCCTTCAAATGTTTTGTAAATGTTGGCACACTGTTCTTTCATCAAGGTAAGATTACATCTATTCTGATACTGTCCTAAATGGAAATGTCATTAGAAGAATATATATGAAGGTTAATCATAGAATTCTTGCTTACACTGATCAAACAATGGCTTTTCAATGAAGGGTCATAGGAGTTCTCAAATTCTAATGTCGTCAGAAGATGTACAATATGTTATATTTACTGAATAAATAATGTTTAATGCACTGGCCTTGTAACCACAACGGATATAGTTCATACAGGCAATTCATTATAATGTGCACAGAATTTCAGGATTGTTGCTAACAAAATCGCTGAAGTAAATATATAAGAAATTACTATGTGATTCACTGTCACCATGTTCTCTTCTACCCATGAGCAGCCTGTGACAAACTTCAGTAGCAGACATTGGGACATAAGAACTATGATCGTTGTGCACATGTCCTATGCTTCCACTTTTCACGTGAGGGAGGTTACAGCTGTCACTAAAAAAAGAATTACACCATGTCCCACCCATAAATGGTGTAGCTATAGCGATCACAGTGGTCGCAGCTGCGACTGGGGCGCTGAACAAGCGGGGCCTAATAGACAGGAACCTCCCCCCCATCCCCCTCTTCACTAGTAGTGCCATGGTCCCCCCTCCTTCCCTGCACGTTCAGCCCGTTGGGGGGTATGGAGACCTGACCCAGCCGGATCGGTTTCGGGGTTCAGGGGGTACATAAAAATTTAATTTTTGTTGTGGTGGCGGGCCCAAGCTGACCTTGACCGGCCCATGAACCTTTAGCTACGCCCCATAGCATATAATGGTGATTGTCATCCTTAGCTAAATACTTCTACTCCTACTAAATCTCCCTGACACACTTTCTCTACTGGAAATTATGGAAACATACACCTGAGAAGTTATTTATTGAGGGTTTCAAAATTACACTAGATACTGAGAGATAATGCAGTTTATTCATCTCTTTGGACCTGATCCAGAATTTTAAGCTCATGTGGAATTGCAGGGGAGGTAAAATTAATGTCAGTGTTTGCATAGACTAGTTTATTGTTGCATGTTGCACACAGATACTGACCAGTGTTACTGTTACACTGTTATTAGACTTGTGCTGGAAACATCATCTCTCACCTGTAATACTGATTGCAACTAAATCAACTTGCCTCCCCTACAATTAAAAATGGTTTTTCCCACTCTTGNACTTGTGCTGGAAACATCATCTCTCACCTGTAATACTGATTGCAATTAATTCAATTTACCTCCCCTTCAATTCAACATGGTTTTACCCACTCTTGTGTAAGTTGTGAGTAAGTCTATAGTCTAAATCTGGTCCAATGAAATATACTTTTGCTCAGGTTTACGTTTGCACCAGTTTTCCCATAAAAAAGTGTAAGTGTAACTCTGGATCTGTAGAGAAAACCCCTGTAGTCCTGTAGTGTGCCATTTTGTTATATATTGGAATAGATTTTTTTATGTTTTCATTTGCATTGCAGGTCAAGTACCCCGTGGTAGGTCTNGCCTTGGGTGCCCAGACACCTAGAACTGGCCCTCGTTGTCTCTTGTGCTATGATCCAAAAANTTTTTACCACAAAAATTTCTCTTTTGCACTTACCACATTTGTGTCTGCTTTACCTTTGATGCTGACTCATGCTTTCAGATGTATTTTGTTCATATGTTATTCTGTCCTCACCATATTTTATTACATTTATTCTCTGCCATCTGGTATTGCTCATGCTTACAATAAATACTTGCTGTTTACAACCCAGCTGCTTTGTGTACCACCCTGACTTACACCATCCCCTGAGATGGTGTATGCATATGATGGAAGCACATGCAGCTTATACTGCCGATGGACCATCAATGAAAATCCTCATTCTCTCATTTATATATTGTGAAACTCTGTTCCACTACACAGAGCAGAGGACTCTGGATTAGCCTCTTTATCTGAAAGCTTTATATCCAGTGTTTCATTTGCATGGGATCAGACATGCATATCTCAAAACTTTTGCCATTGTCTTTTCTATTTAGTCGGGACTAGAAGTCATAGAATATCTGTTTTAAATATCTGGCCCAACATATGTCAGGATCACTATACTTCTTGATCTTAAAACATGTAGCACCAGGATCAGACAATTCTTTCCTCTCTGGTATTTTCCAACACTCTTCAGAAACTAAACAAAGATATTTGTTGATCGATGAAGCAGCTCTTCTGAATTTGCACATGCACAGAATATCATAAGCTTTCTGCTGCAGTTATCACTAAGGAATGCAGCAATGAGGATCACTGGGGAGAAGTAAGCATAATAGACTTTGTAATGGAATCACAATTCTGAAACGGCAGTCCCGAATTCTCCTGATACACCGATCCCAAAGGAAACAAAGCAGGATACACTGTCTATACCCCTAGAGATGGAGAATGCCTGACTTCTCTGTATCTTGTAATATAGTTAATTCTTGAAAAAAAAGTAATTTTATTGTCTTTCCTCTCTCCCTCTCTCTCTTGGGTTAGTTTAAGTGCTAGGTTGCCATATAAGTCAATATAATGTTGCAGTAGCCGATGAGNTTGCTAAAATATAGGCATTTAACTCCTTGTGGGATTGTAAGTTTTCATGATTACATTTATAAAATTGACTTGCCTTGTGAGCCCTGACAGAGGTTTTCGGAAGTACAGTTAGGACAATTATCTTAGTGTTTACTGTGTATGTACAGAAGAGAGGAATCTTAAAAGTCCTGACAACTGAGCAGTAGTGGAACACTGGGGCAATCCTATTGGAGAATAAATGGAGGANATCTAGACTTTATGTATTGAATCCCAAAACCCTGCTGTCCTTTTTTAAATAGACACCTATATGCAGAGGCTCTTGTATATACTGGCTGTCAGNAGCTGGTAGAGAGTGAAAGATAGTGGGTATGTTTTTATCCTACTGCCACCTTGGGATGACATTGATGGGGATATTCAGGTTTTGCAGTGTACAAACACATGACGTCTGTATAAAGCAGTATATCTTATGAACTTAAAGAGAAGACTTAAAAGACATAAAAGGAGCCTTATATGGTTCTGGCTATTTGCTATTTGAAAATCCCAACTATGACTGTGCTTAAAACATTGTTCAAACAGACAATACTAATAGTTTTAAGTGCCATGCCCCAGATGCTGACCTAATCCACTGTTTATGGTGCTGCCCAGTGGTTCAGGATTTCTGGAATGTTGTCTCTAATTACCGTATNTCCGTCCCAATGGTATTTACAAGTACCTGGGTGTTTTGGGACCTCTACCTCCCTGAGCTTCGTAAATGTCTTTCAGATTAACCATACTTATTATCTATGTGGACTGAACTCGACCCGTCTAGATAACATATGCTAACCTCTCGTTTAGTTTTTTTCCAATTGATTGGGTGGTATTGACTATTAAAAAGGAGCAACATGCAGAGAAATATTTGGCCACCTGTCTGCCCTATGTGTGTAGTTTATCCCCTGCTATATTACTACATTGACCAACTGTTTCCAACTCACTTCCTGGTACCAGCGGGAATTGCTCATGGGATCACACCCATTTTGATGCCCCTGTTTCATGTTTTTGACCTCTATGCCTCAGGGGAACTGTGTTTNTTGTTTTGCATATGCTATTTTATCCTGCTATGTTATCATTGTTGATTGGAACTCCTTTTCTATACCGTACCATGTACACAACTCTGCTTACCATGCAAAAAACATTGTTCAAAGCATTGTTCTCTCAGGAATAATGTAAATAGTATTTACCCATGCATTCCCTGATTTTCATGGGAACAGTTCCATTAGAATCAATAATTTTGTATTCCACCCCTTTAGAAAGTGATTTCACCACTCTCCTACACTACTAATGAAAAATATAAAATACTTGATATTGTTACCAGGAGGATCTCTGCAGCTGCAAAAGATTGTATTGCTTTTAATGTAATAAATCTGGTGCACGTTCATAGCTCCCATTTTCCTTTAGATAAATTAACCCTGTGGCTCATTCTCTTCCTACCCCCTTATCTTTTCACATTTAATACACTAAGATGTCAGTCAGATTAATTCACTCCTCTTTTTTTTCTTCTGCACTCATTCATCAAATTCACCAGGGAGAGATCACAAAACACTTGAGCCACCAGTCTTATTTGTACAGGACTGTAAGTAATTGTCAAAGATAATATAGTCTGTGTAACCTATTTGTTATAGTTTGAACAATAGATACATAAATATTGAAATAGATCTTCCAGTGAACATACTGTTCAAAGCCAATGACTAACGACAGTTGATTTAACAATGATACCTAAGATTGCTATCTTCTTGTCTAATTCATTTACAAAATTATTTACCTTAATTTATTCATAAGCCAAGATAAGAAATACAGTTTTATCATTTTTTATAACTTATAGTTTATGGCCCGCCTTTAAGAAATATTCTTCACATATTGCTGGACTCCAGTAATTTTATTCCTCTCTACAAAATACATATTTACTAAGCAGTGAGATTGGAAAATGGGGATGTTGCCCATGGCAAACANTCAGATTCAAGCTCTCAGTTTCATTTTACACACTGGAGACTGTGAACTCGAATCTGATTTGTTGCTATGGGCAACTTCCCCACTTTTCAATACCTAAATACCCTAAATACCTAAATTTAAACCTAAAAATAAAATATCTAAATACCTGAAGACCCTGACATCACTGCAGAAGAAGCATTATGAAGATCACAGGGCAAGAATCCAATATCCAGAATCCAACATGTAGGATCACAATGGAGGTTGATGATCCTACCATGTATGAAACACAAATAATATTTAAGCAGACCTCTAAAACACAGAGCAGAAATAACCCTGTCTAGACAATATTTTCCTGCATGTCATGTTTTCACACTGCAACATGGCCTGAAAGGTGCATATTTGCCCATTTACTGTATGTATTACCGCTCCCCTCGATGCTTAGATTCTAAGCAGAATGTGTAGAAGATTACCTGTCAACTATNTAAACATTTGAGGTAAATGCATGGAATACAACAGCAGGATCAAGTACCTAACCTTTGTGTGTCTTGCAGTTTGAGGGTTCAATCCATCAGCAGAGTTTCCTGCACACATGGATAATTACTTTTTGTTATTGTTGACTATACCTATTTTTTTTATATATATATATATATATATATATATATATATATATATACACAAAAGAACACTTTACATATAAATTAGAAACTGTATGGAATAGGGCCTAGACTTTTATTAAAGTCTTATAAAGTCTTATTTTATTAAATAAGATTAAAGGCCTATATGGCTACCATGCAAACCAGACCAGACTGTTTAGAAAAGGGAAGANAGAAGCTATAGAGTATAAAACCAGGGACCTAGTGAAAGGAAAGTGTCTATGGGGGTTTAGTAACANTGCCACATTCAGATTCTTTTAGCTATTAAAATGAAAGGTAGGGACAGTGTGGCCTGAAGAAGCNAAGGGCAGCACAGGAGTAAGCTGTAGCTTTGCCTAATGCCAACAGCTATGAGAGAGACAAAATACAAAGACAATAGTTATCTTAATAACAAAAAATACTTAATAGCCTCTGAACTTTTAGCATTGTCACCACTAGTGTCATCAGTAGCCATCAGCAGTTATCAGTAGTCAACAGTAGCNATCAGCAGTTATCAGTAGTCAGTAGTGGTTATAAGCACTTATTAGTAGGCATCAGTAGTTATCAGTATTCATCAGTAGTTACATCTGGGGTTGAGCAGATGTACATTGATATGTCTATACCTATTGAAATGGCATACGTTTCTAACACAAATCTGGAGTAAATTGATCAAACATGTCCATTCTGGAATTATTACCAATGCCATATAGCCAGAGAATTATGCTTTTNTGCATAATGTCGAAAGCACAAATATAGCAAAATATGGTACTTACTGTATATGGNACTTACTGTATCAGACATAAGCATCAGTGTCAGAACAGAAGACAAAAATATAATGCAAGGTACTCTATCAAGAGTTTAAACTTATGTCCCTGTTTATTGCTGAAAGTGAACACTCATTTTTAACCATATGCCTTCTGAAGAACCTGTTTGTCAGGAGGTATAGGATTCCTTTTATAGTAATGGATTATGTTAAGTCTTCTTACAATATACAGTGTTACTATCTATCTATCTATCTATCTATCTATCTATCTATCTGTCTACGTGTGATACTCCAGGTGACACTAACAGTAGACTCCTAGCAAAGCATAACTCCTGCAGTGCCAAAGGTTGTGTATGTTTGATCAAGGGAAATTCTTCATATCTATCTATCTATCTATCTATCTATCTATCTATCTATCTATCTATCTATGTACCTTTCTTTGCTCATAGACTAATGACATATTTCTGCGTACACCTATAACATGCCACCAACAGTGTCTGTTGTTTCTGGTTCTAAGCACCGAGGGGGGCAAGAGGAATGAATCATTCCCATGTTTCTTTATTACAGGGCATACTTCTATGGTGCATGCTCTTTTCTTCTTAGCTCCTATTAATTTCAGCAGTGCTGCCAACTGCAATATAATGGCCCACCTGCTCCACATGAGAAAAAGACAGAGTGACAAATGCCAATTACATAGCTTTTCTATACTCAAAGGGGGTTTCTCTGCAGCCCCTTGGATACATAAATATGGCATGCATTCATGTACATTGTGCCTTGATAAGAGGAGTCATTCTGCATTCTAGAAGCATTTCCCACACTAGTCGTGTCTACTACAAACATGGAATCTCTATTCCAGCAACATGTTGCAGGAGACTGAAGGGAAAGCATGCATGTTTATTCATTAACTGTCAGAGATAACAAAATGTGCTTCTTTTGTTCTACTTTGGAAAAAATAAAAGCAGNTTTAGAACCCCATAAAAAGTAATGATCCAATATACCAAATTATATTTCATATATGATAGACTAATAATTAAAATATGGAATTTATTACAGGCTATTTCTACTGTATAAAAATTATGTTTGATGGGTAAAAAAATAAAACACACCAGTATGAAGTCTATATAGGTTTAAACATTTAATCTGNAGCAATATTTTATACAGTGTTAACCTAAGGCAGAATGACATTGTAGTGCTTGCAGTATGTACAGTTATATTAAAAATGTTGTAATTAGATTTACGTAGTATTAAATTATGCTTAATAATGCCATTAGCTTTTAAATTNATTTACCCCTAACATGATAAACACGATAAACTAATATATAATTAAGCTAAAAAATATTTTAATTAATTATATGCTATATAAGTCTGAAGGCTTAAAAAAANCATAAAGCTTTATCTAAAATACATTGCAATNTATAACGTGGTCGGGCAAATNATCAGAAATCCTCTTAAAACATATTTGCAACAACAATACATCGGTAGACACTCAGGGGGGATTTATATACACGTTTGGGAGCACTTAGTCCAAGGTAATCCTAAATAAATATGAGCCGTATGCGTTCCATCAAAGAGTATCAGTAAATGAGAGACTGATGACAAGGACAGATAAATNATAATGCTTAATAATTACCTGTTTGGATATCGTAGATCCATATTACAAAGTCTTCAGGAATGCATTGGAGAAGCTGTACAGCATGCAGCTGATGTGAGGATTTTGCCAGCTAGCAGAGGAGTGGTGCGCGAGGTGAACAGGAGAGCAGGACACAAGGCAGGTTAAGCATCCAGGTCTCTTTGGGTACCAGAGAGCAGAGATGCTGCAGGAGAGCGAGTTCTTAGAAGGGGTGTGTATGTAAAACAGGCATACATGTCCACTGCATCCTCTGCAGACTATGGAATGGGTGTCTAAGGTTAAAGGCTGCACACACAGGACCCCTGGGCAACCCCTTCCTCTGTCAGGACCAACCCATCAGGGATCAATAGGACAGAAAAGGGAAAGATACTGCTCGCTCCTCCGTGCTTTAGAGGAGGAGGGAGAGAGGGGAGACAGAATAATGTGAGCATGCGTGGGGATTTAGCTGCACCCTTTATTATCAAGGCTGGTGCTCAGTCCAGGTGCTGCACTGCAGGGGGTTGGTTACCATCGGCAAATTATCACTGTTTGGAAAAAGAAGTTGTTGGGTTTAATAGTCACGGAGAATTTAAAAGCCATGCAGTGTCTTTATGTGGTGTATTAACACTTTCCTGCCTTAGGGTCAAGAGCTATCTGTTTAATGGATATACAAATCTCAGAAATTATGGTGAGATCCAACAAGGGGAGAGATGGTATACAGCATTAAATAGGCAAGAGTGGACAGGATATGATGTTGAAAGGGAATTTAAATTAATGGAAATGCCGGCATTCAAAGGAATATATAAAGGCAGAGGACCATGAGAGAAAATTCTGATCAGTGAATTTAAAATAAGGTGTGATATGTGGCTGTGATGCCGGAGAAATAGAGAATGATTAATTGATCAGTTAGGTTAGGCAGAGAGAATGAGAATGGGAGATAAAAGAAAGGGCAGAAAGGGCTGAGACTGGAGGTTGTGGTGACAGGAAGGTCTGAGTTATAAATTGTGCTAATACAGAAAAAGGAAAATAGGCACATTGAGATACAATAGAGAAGCAGAGTATAACAGAGAAGAATGTAGAAATCAATAGCACAGACACTGAAAAGTGAATTGCTATGAAAAGAAAAGAAACTGGGACCAATGGCAGGACAGAGAAATAATTCAAAATATATAGGAATAATAACATATAACATATACATATAAATAGTAAAAGTGCGGTTGAAAGAACACGAGTAAGATGCATGTAAAATGTAAAAACAGTGGAGATTAAGCTGGGGTTATAGCTACTTATGCATAGATAAAAGAGGTGCGTACATGGATAATATGTAGATGTAGCAAAAGAAAGCCAGATGGTGCAAACACAGCAGTAATGGATTATAATGGATGGTAAAGACTGCAATGAAGAAGCATGGTATGGGGGAAAGAAAACTTCAGATACATCTGTAGTTAAGCAATATCAATAGAACAAAAGTACTTGACCAGGACAGATTAAAACCAAATTCAAAATTCACACAGGTTTTATTATAATGTTTATCTCAAATATATTTCCCCCATTCTTCAAATCATTCTTACAAAGAAAGGAATGTCCTGTGCATTATAGGTTAAAACTCTGTTAGCATAACTGATGTGACTTCTTGTGTTACCTCAGAATCAGATGTCATTGAGTCAGCTGTCACACAATCCCAGGCGATATTGTATCCATCCTATTGTCAGAGAGGGTTACGGATGTGGGGACGCATCATCATACTGTATGTGCATACAAAGTAGACTGCATTTTTGTACTAATCACTGAAGAAATTAATCTTGCTATCTCAAAAATTGTTATTATTTAGTACCATTTGGGTGTCACTATTTTGCAATAGGTATGTAATTTGGAACAAAAAAATTAAGTCATTATGCCTTCCTGCCATCAGCGTGTCAGACTGAGTGTTATGCGAAACAAAGGCAAGACATTTGCACAAAGCACTTACCGCTTTTTCTGACACCATCTTGTTGATGTGACTGCTAGTGACGGCATNTGCACCTGGTAATTTGCTGCTTTCTGCGGTTGACCCAGAGGTGCATGCATTAAGTGACCTTTACCTCTGAGTGCAGAATATGAATGGTCCAAATGGGCATGCGACACTACCTCTCAATACCCATGTACAAATGCACATACAGTATATATACATACACATTCATACTCTTCACACTCTTTTTCTATCTATCTCTTTATTTTGGAGAGGATAGGAGAGGGGGAAGATGGAGGGAGAGGAGAGTGAAGAGGGGAGAAAAGGCGAGGAGGTCGTCTGGATGTGATTTTCAGCCTGTCCCACTCAGACACAGATGGTGTNACAGGTTATGCAGCTCCTGTACATGTCACAGATACAGCAGCACTTTACATTATTTAATAGAGGAGCTTCATGCAGAGCCTGTCACACTGTCTGTGTCTCAGTTAGACAGGCTGGTCGGCACTGCAGAAGGTGNAGAAAAAAAGGAAAGCACCAACATTATCTATGTCTCTATC
>JABWIB010003408.1:24610-48173 GCA_016617825.1 Platyplectrum ornatum | reverse complement strand
AAAAACAAAATAAAGTGATTTGTAATACTGCATTAAATTGTAGCTAACGAAAAATTGTCTAAAATCCCAGTAATACACATTCATTCAGGCTCCAGCATAGTAGGAAGTTTGCTTGTTTCATACTTTTGTTTTTGCAAACTTATTTTAGTGGCATTTAGTGGCATATTCACACATGTCGAAAATGTGTTAGAATGTGTGTAAACAACTGTTTCAAAAGAAGCTTTACGATTCATTTATTACTGGTGTGAAAACTAACATGGGCCAAAAGCAACTGGGAATGGCAGACAAAATGGTTATAGATTGGAATCATTATCAACTGGAGATAGGTCCTTGAAATGGTGGAACCAGAAAATGACAAAGTTTTTGGCCTCGATTGCATTGTGGAGATCAACAAAAGCATGTTCACAAGACGTAAACATAATGCTGGAAGAAAGCTCCATCCCCAATGGATATTTGGGGGAATTTGTCACCAAACAAGAGAAACTTTCTTGTCATGGTCCCCGATCATATGCTACCAAATNAATAAATAAAATACAAAAACACATTAAAGATGGATTGACCATTTTTTCAGACTATTGGAATTGGTGGAAGAACTATAGGAATATGGTTATATTTACTGCCAAGTGAACCGCAAATACAATTTTCGCTGATCCATGAAAGTGACANGCACACATAAACATAGAACGCAGAAGACCTCAAGTCCTACCTCGCAGAGTTGCAGAGTTTATGTGGAGAAAAAAGAAACCTGATATAATATGTTTAATGCCATTATAAGGGTAATTGCTAAACATGTTCAGATTGCCAATGTCATCGTAATCGTTGGCGTGCAGATAATACGTAAAAACTGAAAAAAGTCTTGTTAAAGAAATAGAAAAACTTGTTTGACACGATACTATAATTCATACTATAATTGTTATGGAGTATACTGTTTATCACATAATCAGATACCTATATTCCATGCTGGTATCTATACCAAAAGCAGTATGAATAGTCCTTAGAGATAGAAAACATTAATATTCTTAACTGAGCTCGTCTCTCAGTCTCTTCACTGCCCAAACAACTTCTTCTTATAACTTTCTGAGGCTGTGGTGTACTGGCTGACAAAAACGTTCTAAATGATATCATGAAACTGCCAGTTACTCATAGTAACATACAGTCGTAACCTATAAGCAGGTCGATGCAGGAAGCTCAAGGTCTTGATAACTACCCCATGTACTTTCTGGTAAGATTCAGAAAATTCAGAAGCTGTAGGGGGAAGAGACCAAAGACCCTGAACTCCCTGCATTGCGTGATTGATCCCACATTGCTGCTTATGCTTACCTGCCTCTATGGCCGGAGTGGTTGCTTAATTGATTGCTAGATATGCCTATCAGATACCATGCTCATGCAGCTCCTTATAAGGACCACACAAGAATGCAATTGCGAATCAGAAGGTTGTGGCCATCTAACATGTGCTTGGACAGGAGAATAGTGATGGAAACCAAGTGCAAAGAACATACCGCAGAACAAGATCCAGGGAACTGCAAGTAGTACCCGAGGACAAAATCAGCAGGCTAGGAAGCAGTTTCTCTTACACAGATGGAAGTGAAGGAGAGATTTAAGTAAGGAGTGGATACACCTGGTAATGAGATTCAGAAAGTGATATGTGTTGAATGTATATATATATATATATATATATATATATATATATATATATATATGAGTTGATTTGATTCTGCATAAATAGTTCTAATCATATTGCAGACATTAATTACCAGAAAAATAGGTGGTGCAAACCTCACACACACTCAAGGTTCTCTAGTATCAATAGTCTCCACACCATCCTATAGTATGGTTACCGGATGATCTGGCCAAGTTTTGGGCAGTATGTACACACTGCATTATTTCCCCAGTTGGTAGATTGTTTTGTTGTGAGCCAGGTAATTATCCTGGTGTGTTCTCAGTGTTACTGTAATATTCTCTCACATTTAAATGTCATTATATAAAACATTGTTAGTGAACATAATGAAAGATAATAGATTCGTTAATCAAAGCTCTATCATTTCCCAGATATATATAAGTTTGGAGGAGTTTAAAAACATTTAGACAATACTGAAATTGAAGAATGTATTACGTGGAGTGCTATATACAAGGAGAAACAATACATGTGGCTGTTACAATGAAAGTAGTGGAATTGATTTAGAGAAGAGAGCACTGGAAGAACCGTCTGATAAATTATATAAGAACCTGAGAAGGACGTGTCATAAAGAGTGGTGTGCCATGTCAAATGTAGCTGAAACAGAAATGAATAATAGCCTTTAGATATACCCGTGATTACATCTCTGAAACCACTAGTTATAGCAGTTTCTATAGAGTACTGAAATCAGAGGCACAAATAATGAGTATCTAAATGATAAAAGAAAAGAATACCTATGAGGCACGTGTAGCACATAAGTTAAAACCGCTATGAAAATTTGAGTGTTGAGAATCAGAATTGTATTTCTTTAGATTAGGAGTAATCAAAGCATGTAAGATAGATAAATGCCAGTAGAAAGAACGAGACTGCAAACTGTAATTTTGGAAAAGGCACAAAAGATAAAGATTAATTAAGATGAAAGGTGAGGACACTCGGAGGTCAGGTAATAGGGTAGGTAAATGAATAAAGTAATTCTTAGTTTTAGAAGTAAGTAGCGAGAAAGTTAATTTTATGTTTCTGAGAGGGTAACCTTATTATTTGAGCAGACATATGGCTCAATGAGCAGTAATGGCCCATGAAAATGTCTGGAAATCTTCCCTCAGTCTTTTAAATCACAACTGCTTTCTAGCTAAACACTATTCCGCAGAAAGAAATGCTTGTATATATCAAGCTGTCAGACTGTAGCTTAGGCTCTAGACAACGTTAGATGTAGCCGTTTAATAGAGTAAAAAATGACTGCCTAGTTGAAATGAATGTAAGCCACTGAGATCATCACCGTGATCAATCAAACAGTTCAGATTAATCCTTTTAAATTTGTATTTTATGCGGTTAGAAGTTTGTTCTATCTTTTAAGCTCCAGCAATTTCCCAGATAGATTTTACTCCAAAACATGTGGAGAAAAATTACCAGCTTAACACAGCCCTTGTATGGTTGCATAATGTTACACCCAAATGACAGGTGAAACTTTGCAATTGCAAAACAGCAAATGTCAGGTTTTAATTTGAATGCCAAAATGAATCCAATTTATAATCCCTATAAGCAATAATTGTGTAACTCGTGAAAGTCTTCTCATATGTGTATATATGTGGTTTTAGTGGTATTAGTAAATGTCGCATTACCATATGTGTAGTGCCACAAAGCACCTTTTCACTGCAGCAGCAACTATTGTAAGATTATGATTTTAAACAATACTGAACAGGGACCTGTTCCATTTAATTTACCGTATATACTATAAGTATATAGTATAAGCGGACCCAAATATAAGCCGAGGCACCTCATTTTACAACAAAAAACTGGAAAAACTTACTGACTCGAATATAAGCCTAGGGTGGGAAATGCTGCAGCTACTGGTAAATTTTTAAATAAAAATAATATTGCATTAAATGAGGCATACCTGCATGTTGGTACATATTAAATGTTCATTACTGTAATTTGACAACAGTCTTCCAAATAGTGATTACTAGTCACATTAATTGGCATTTAAAAATATTTCAATAAAATGAAATCTTTTTAATCTGACATTGAGTGCACCGTTCTGTGAGGCTTCCCTGATCGTTTCCTCTACATCTGCTGTCTAGACACAATGTCCGTTCCCTGCACCCACACTGAGCGCGCCACCCGCCGCCGGGCCTACTCCTTGCAGGCTTAGGCCTACCTCCCTCCTTCTCTACAATGGAGAAGCCGGCAGACCTTTCCTCCACGCAGCTGCTCCTGGTCCAGCCGGACTGANGCATCAGGTCCTGTATCCTGAAACATTGCGGCTGCCTGGGCTGGCTGACGCCTTTCCTGGTGATGTAAATAACAGGTCAGGGGTAGCATCATTGAGGCTGTGGCGCTCTCCCACGACCCTTGTCTGCAGGGTGGTGTGTGTGTCGTCCCGGTCCTTGGTCCATGATGCTCTGGACTGCGGCCTGGGATACTGGAGTCTCCCCTGACCTGGCGGTATACTTTGCCTCCCTTGAGTTTCCTCACTTGACTCGAGCATAAGTTGAGGGGGTTATTTTCAGCACATTTTTTTGTGCTGAAAAACTTGGTTTATACGCAAGTATATATGGCAATTTTCATTATCTCATAATATCCTAAAAATTTGAATTGCTTAGTAATTATTTAGTTTTAGGGGAATGGAAAAAATTTTGAGATGCTAAAGATGCTAAGAAATTGGGAACCCGAGAGGTCCTATACCTTGTGCAGCGTGACCTTGGGAACAAGCTCTTGCACTGATGTTAGCAGCACTGTAGCTTAGATTTATAGATTTATTCTAGATAAGCTACACAAAGGTAGACAGATGAATAAATAATGGTTTTATTAACTCTAGCCACAGCCGTAAACAGGAAAATTAAATATGCAATCATAAACATGCAGAATGTAAACTAAGTCATTGGAAATATAGTACAGTTTTGCAAAAATTTCCAAATAAAATACTGCTAGCATTTAAAGATAAAAAGCATACAATTCTAAAGCATACAATTACCCATGTGACTGCAGAATAAAATGCATCTATGAACACAGTGAGGCTCATCCAGTGGGCATACAAGCCCATTATATTGCCTGCAATATAATTAGCAGAGAAGTTTTGTCCATTTTGTAAGAAGTTCTTATGTCATAAGCATTAATGACCAGATCCTTATCATGTTAAATTAGTTGTTTTCCTGCAGTGTGTCAGATAGGCGGAAAGGGAGCGGTGCGTACATGTAGTGCACACTGGGGAAGAAGTGTCAGTCAAGAAACAATTGCATGTTTTGTGCCCCCAGCTTCTGTCAACTTTTAATGAGGGACCTAGGTACAATGGTGTGTTTTAAGATTTGCCATTTTCAAGTAGGGTAAGGAATATAAACTGTATCCTCCTCTGTAATGAACAACTGGTAAAAACAACAAAGCAATACATTAATTGTACAGCACTGAAATGTATCTATTAGAAAAATAAGAATTATATACATTCATAATATGTGCCTGTCACGGTATATAAAACCAGTGCCAAAAACACTTGTTTACAAGCTTCTGTACAGAGTGATTATTGTTCATATGTTATATAAAGCTACCATTTACAAACAAACCCACACTACTACATATATTTGTTTTACTTCACTCATGATGCAATATTATTGTAAGGTGTACAAGGTTTAGTATTGTCTTGTTGTGTAGTGTATCAAATACAATCCTAATACTGTTTTCATAATATACACAACATACATTTAATGCATATTGGTAACTCCCTGTGTAGGATGGGGTTTACCAAAACATCGCACCTTAATTATTAAATATTTTGTTTTATAACCCTTAAAGTGTTATATTGTGAACACCTGTTTGCTACTACTTATCTAGAACCTATGTGGTGCCTGTGAAATTTGCAAATTTTAGTTGCAGGCACATAAACTGTGTTCAGGAAACAGCATGTGCAAGTTACTCATCACAAATGCAATGTCTACATTTATGCAGGGCTGACGACTTCTGGGAGACTCATGGGACCTGGGTTGAGGCAGTTATTCAGTGTAGACCACTGCTTCAGCACCCATTGTTACTATGGAGGACAGGGCTTGATGATGTCAAGTCGCGCCCATTGTAAAGGTATTTGCTGTCCAGGGGGCATAAATCACACCCTCAGCTCCACCCCCATGGGTACAAATAGGGTTGCACTTTTTGTACCCTTTATTCTGTGAAGTGTTGGAGGCAGAAATATATCTGCCCTTTTCCTTAAATAATACTTTAATTTAAAAAGCTAAAAATGTCAAAATGTAGATGTAGTGTTATAAGATAAAAAAATTAAATGCCCCACATAGCTCTCTGTAAAATATCTTATAATTCAGCCCAATAACGATGTACCAAAACATCGCCTACATTCAGTGCAAGAACACCAGTTCGCTGGAGACATCCTTTGCATTCCAACTAACCCTAGCACAAGGTACTTTGTTTTGTTTGCTGTACCAAATGCCATAGCAATTCTATTTTTTCAGATTAGCAATTCCTCAGCTGTACTGTACTTTAAAAAATCTTTTTCAATGTTATTAATTATTCTTATTCTTTTATTTATTGTTTTGTGGACGGAGGGAGTGAGTGATGGGAGACGGAGAGAGGGAGGGAATGAGGAGGGGCGGAGGGAGAAATTAAGGATGGCGCCACCATCCAATTAGGAAAGGGCATGGGAGGCACTTAAGTTGCTATCGCATGATAGCGATAGCAATATCCACTGCCTCCGCCAGCCTGGCAAAGCCTCAGCTCCCAGTGGTTTTAAATAGGTGAAAGTGCCGGCCCGTATACAGAAGAACGGGCCGGCGAAGAGATAATCATCAGCAGTAGAAACTATCGTTTCCACTGACAATGCTGGATTTTTAAATAAACAATATGTTCGTTTTGGGGTGAAGTGCCAGTTTTTCATGCCTCTATTCGAATTTTATAAATAGAGCCTTATGTAACACCCCAGTAAACCAGGGGTTAATATTAGCTGAGTTCTGACTGTTGGTAGGCAGTTGTAGGGCCATATAAGGTCATATTGTAAATCTAAAAGCTGATTGGCAGAAAAAAAATATGTATTGATCTGTAATTGGTTGTTTGTAGTGAGGCGACAATTGATGTCATCTAGAGTTAAGTTATTACCTGTTCTTCAAGAGGTGGATACTTCTTCATGGGCAGATTTAAGAGCTATTATGGGCAAAAATAGAGAGAGAGAAACAGAACTTCATCATCTTGGGACCCCTTGGACCAAGATATTGTCCAGAGATGGGGATGTACCGATCACTGTTAGAAAGACTGTTCAACACTTGAGAGCATTCAGCTATTTGCTAAGGTCAGTTTCCCAGAAGTGAAGCTTTCACTTCCTGGAGAGTCCTCGGGGGACTTGGATTAGAGCAGAACACCAGAATTGATGGAGAATGGAAAGCCAGACGCGCATATATAAGAACGCCACACAACCGCACAGGCAGAATGAAAGGGCTTGTGCTGCCAGGCATAAGCAAAGGTATCTAATAAAACGTAAAAAATTAAAGGAGGAAGAAGTCACAATTATTTCCTGGTACAGGCCGAGGATCCCTGTTTATTGAGAATAGCAGAACTTTGAGATCTTGAATACTGGGGACATAGGCATGATTCTACCTCTTTTGATGATGGAAGGCCTAATATATATGAGGAGGCCCAGGTACTGAGTCCCAAAGAGCCAGTTGAGATATGGTATAAAACCCTGACCCCAGTCCAACCAGCTCACTCAATATTGTCATTGCCTGAAGTGGAGAGAGCAATTTCGGGAGTCTGCACCGATGTATTTCATGAGGTCAGATTGAAATTCACAGACCTCTTGCTCAGAGAAGAACCATCGATCTCAAGGTGTGGCCAGGTTCGTCTACTGTACAGGGTATTGAGTCATTCACCACATAGGCCATAATTTATCGCCAGTATAGTTTGGACAGTTATAATTCTTTTGTTCAGAGCCCAGAAATGATACTGAGACTGTTAAAAATAAATGTTTGTTTTCACCTTTGACCCTTCAACAATACTGATGCCAGAACATAAGAGGCAAAGAGGGATCCTTGAATAAAAATTATTTGATCTTACTTTTATTTGATCTTTTTGTAAAGAACTTTAGTCCAGTAAATTATTATAATTCATATTTGTGGTTAAGGTCCCATCTCACCCTGACAGTTCTATCTCAGGGTGGAACTAGGCCTGTGCAGGGTCGTGCAACAGAAAATTAGATAGCTATCAATAAGTTCACCTTTGACACTCCTCTTGACTTCCCATTAGTCGGCCACTGTTCACAATTACATGAGTGTGCCAGCGCATTTGGTGTATCGCTTTCAGCAGCATCACATTCCTTGTTTCACACAACAAACTTCATGGCGCAGCATTTCTTAAAAGAACCAAAAAAGGTCTGTTCAGGAGATGCTGGCTGTGGTCCTTACAATTGGCTTACTGGACTTTGTAGTTAGAGTTCATTTTGCCATGCCACCAACCATAACAAGAAGTAGTAACCAAGTAGTAACTCTTTCAATTTGAGACAAGATACTTTAGAATAAGTCAGATCTTCCCTTTAACTAAGAGACAGTGAACTTGTACATTGTGTTTATTGGTTTCAACAGGACACAAGGTTCTGCACCATTGTGGAATAAAATCCACACAATTTTAGCCAACATGTTGGATCAAAGGTTCAAGTCCTACGTCAGATTTTAACAGATGCAAAAAACTAATAGCAAGCAACTTTTCAAAACTCACATGACATTTTCCGTTCTTCAGCATTACCAAGAAATACTTCTGCCAGAACTAATGCTATCAAACACAACCACTGGTGATGGAAGCCAAGGCAGCGCATCACATTTAAAGATTATAAAATCTGGTCTGACACTGTAACCATCAAAGGTATGGTGGAGGATTACATAAATGTCCATTTATAAATTACCACCTCAAAAGTCCCTTATAATACTGGAAAAAGCGATGTAGAGATAAACAAACTTCAAGTTGCCCACCATCCATTGTGTACAAGTTTTTTAAAATGAACTCATTTTGTGAACAGGTTTGCCACAAATTGCTATTAGGGATTTTCACTTTGAATCTTATTCTGGATGAGCTTTTATTGTGCAATGATGCTTGAACAACAGTTATGAGGGAGAAGATTAGGATGTAAATGGTCTGGACTGAGGCTGGCTGTGTTCATCACACGAATGTAGTGTGTGGGAATTACTCAACCCTACCTTACATTGCTACATTATTTTAGCTGCCTGGAGCAATTTATTTTTTAATCCAGATCCAAACTAAAAACAAAACATTATAGAGTGGTCTTTCCAAAACCAAAAACCCAATGAATGTTTAGTAAAACAGTGGAGTGACCGCTCATATTGTACATGTAATCATAGTAAAGGAATTAAGAGGGATATTTTTGATATGTATATTAGCAGCTTTAACATAATGGAGGCATGTGTAAAAAGGCAATTAGGATTCAGTTAATTACATTCCCTTTTATTACTTTTTTATTGCACTGTACTATATTAAACATAAAATTTCACAGTTATAAAAAGGTCAAATATAATTCAAGAAGAAATTGTGTTTTATTCAAAGTTTTTAAATGAATCCCCTGATAACGATGTCTTTATTAATGCACTGTGTGACTATTTCCCAGTAATCCGTTCCATATTACTAGTCACTAATTAAATTGACAAAGAATTATAGTGTGAGCAAGAATATACCTTACAGCAATAAAAAATAGTTTTCTGTTGTTGTTTATAACTGGAAGTAGAATGTGATCAACCATTAAATGTCAGTGATATACGTCGCATAAACCACATACAATAAACAAAAATGTTATTTAAATCTAATTGGCTACTTTAGAGGGAGACTGAACATCACACTCTTGTACACTGGAGAGAACATGTACACTGGAATTAAAAGATAAAATTTTAAATATAAAGTAGCAGGTAACAGAGTTACAGTAACAGCTCCCCAGTTTGTTTAATACTGCTCTGACATACACAGACAGAGTAAAACAGTCACTATGACACACACATACACACAGGACAATGAATTTAATAAGATGTATTGTATTTCATAAGTCATGATCTCCATAGACAGGCTATATTACTTACCTGTGACTGGTAATCCTCAGAGTTATCCTCCCCTAGCAATAGATGTAATGTATTGTAAACTATATGTAAAAGAGCAAATCTAAAATACAAATGTGCTAAGAATTAAGAAACAATTCTGACTACATGTAGCACTATAGAACTACTGTAACTTAACAAATAGAGCTCTTAGATTTATTTAAATGTACTAGTGCGGACTGTGTTATGTTAATTCCATATGTTAATTTCTCTGCATTCCCACATAAGAACTGCCTGAAAAGATACATAATCTCTCTAAGATCAAGTAGATTATGAAATGAGAGCTGCAAATGCATATTAAATAATGCTTGAGTAAATATTGTTGGAGCCATTCCTTATTAACCGTCTTCCAACAAACTTACCAATACATTTGCATCTTGGAAAGAAAATGTTGTTATACATATTGAAGGTAATGCCATCATAGAAGAGTAAAGCTCTCAACTGCCAATATGTGCCATCTAGGGGGCATTTATATGGTTACAGACTGCTGGTAAGTACATCCTTAGTGTTGTAAAATCATAATCAGCAGGCAACTGTGTTGGGAATTTGAATGCTGTAAGCTTTACATATGAACTGTTAATATTCCTATGTGTCCCATAGGAGAAATAAGTGATTGAGTATATTTTGTTTATGACCAAGGGGAAAACAGCATATTAAAACGTAAAAAAGCTGTATTACATTGCAAGTAAGTTTTCCAGGGGTCAGACCCATAAAATGTCAGGGTACATTCTGACTAGTGGGCAGAGTTTATCAACATGAGCAATATTGTCATACTAAATTACTAGGCAGCCTGAAAATAAATGATTTTCTGTGTCCACTCACTCATATTAACACCTATTAAATCATGTTTATAAGTTTTCCCTAAGCTGAACCTATCAACATTGTGTCGCTGATTTATTATCTAATCATTACAGTCAATACTAAAGAGCTTCAGCCTTTTTTTTTACATAAGCTTCATCAGCTTTTCCATGCCAAACTAAAATGTTGTACAGTTTGGGACTTTAATAAATGCTAACATCAATTGCTTCAACATCTGTAAATCTCAGACATATCTTGTGCATTAAAGAATTATTCACCATGCCTTGTTATACACTGCAAAAATGATAATTAGAACCTTTCTCTAAACATGCATATAGGTACTCTATCTAAAACCTAAAATATGAGTTTGATTTGCTGGTTCAAATGGCCTTTCCTTGCTACCAAACCATGACAAGGGACCTAAGAAAAATGAAGATATCCCAATTCAGGAATGCCAGAGACATTTCGAATCCCCAGTACATAATATTTTCTCCAACTCTTATCCTAAAACTCACCTTAACCCTCCCTGCAGCCTAACTTTCTTCTTCTCTGTTCTATCCCTTCCTACAGCCTAACCATAACCTTCTCCAATCCACCCACTCCCTGCAGCCTAATACCAAGCTTCCCTTTCTCTGATCCATATGGGTAATGGATTTGTAAATTTCGGCATACATATCCATTCATTAATATCATTTACAAATAGAAACAGTGAATATTTACCTGTCAGTATTTCTAAAATGTACATTTCTAAGCAGAGAGCACATCTCATAGTATACATTTATATTAATTCCTCAGATTTTGTTAGTTTTTCTAATATATTTGAGATTTATAGCTACACTGATGAGTAATTTCATGTTTCCTTTTACAGTAATATGTTTCTCACCTAATTTTTAATTATTCTATTTCAACAGTCAAGCCTTAAGTCCTTATTATGAATCACGAAATCTCATCTTGATGTATTATCTAATTTAATAAAACTAAGGTCATTAGCTACTATGTTGTCATTTTATGGATGAATACTCTGCATCCCCTCACATTGCTCAAAAATATATTTTTTATATTATAATCGCATTAACAATAATTTATAATAGTTACAACCCATTAAAGCTAACCATTACTATAGAAAATGAAATAACGTCTTGGAACATTAATTACATGATGCACAGGATCAGCATGCACTGTTATAGGCAATATTTAGTAATTGTGAATATTAAGAGTTCTAATACAAAAGATGTGAGCACTGTTATGGCATTCACTAATCCCATGGTTAATGGTGATTGTAATGCAGTGGGTAAAGAAGAGTAGCTGGCTGTTTTATAAGGCTTTGAAATGTAGTTGTCTGCTATAAGTTAATCCTCTGTGGGTGTAAGATGGACAGACATCCACATTAGTCATGGCATTGAACAACGAATAAATATCTTAGATTTATTACAGTTTGTTTGACATACTGCTGCAGGGCCATATTTAGGGATGTGCTAAAGGGGTGACTCTACAGATCTGACGGACTAATCAGGTTAACCAATATTTTAAGTTAATTATAATACAATTGAAGGCTAAGGGTTTACGTTTTACTTCTTCCTCTGCACAGCATTATATAGTAGTGAGAGGCTTGCAATCAAAATATCAATACTGTAATAACTGTATGCTGTGATATTGGTTCCTTTTTTAAAGGGTAGAACTCCAGTGTTAACTTGTAAACTTATGGGTTACAAAATATGTACTCACAACGTACTTGACAGAGGTGCGATAAGTGTCGTTGCCTCGTCAAGGCTTTTCTGCTAAGGGGGTCCTAACTGTAAACAATGAGAGCCCCATAATAACTCACCCAGAGGCACCCCAAGGCATCCACAAGGTTTACTCCCTCTCAGCTACTGGTCCCAGGAAGCCACACAAATACAAACATACACAGAGTGGTGGTTGCTCAAATCAATTTATAAATTAACTTCAGGTGCTTGAAAGGCAGGGGTAACTCTACACAGGGTACTCTACACTGTGACCCTATTATGGGTTGTTTAGAGTTAGGACCCCCTTAGCAGAAAAGCCTTGATGGGGCAGGGGGCTTATCGCATGCTTGCAAGAATATGTAACTGATATTACTGCAGTGATGCTGGGGTATTTTTCCTACACATTGCTTGGATTCATTTGGCCTAAACCATTCTACCACTGTTGTTAGCAGTACAACACAGTAGCAACCTCAAAAATGATGGTGTTGCTTGCAGCAAAACAGGACATCACTTTTAATTATAGGATGCTTTCCTTGCTAAATATAGGATCTGATCAGCGTCTGGGTCTTCATTAAAAAGAGTCCTGTTTATTTGTATGGAGGGTCTAGAGTAGGCATATGAAATGTGGAAACATTTTCCAAAATTTTCACTAAGTTACTCCTACCACTCCATGGTAATTGTTTGAAATCTACAAGTAATGCTGCCATTTAAAGGAAAATGTGTGTCCTGTTTCCCACTTAAAATCTTTTAAGTGCTACATATATGTCTCCACTCACTTTAAGTTGGAGAGTTGTCCAAAGTCAACAGTAATATTGGGAGAAATGTCACAGGAGTGGTGAGAGTAAGCATCGGGTTGTCAGCAAAGAGTGCAAGGTGGTCAGGGTAGCTTCCCAGGTTGAGTAGCTGACAAAGGGGGCAGATAAGAGGGCTCAATGTGCATGCTCTGAGCTGAATTAGGTAGTAGTCGTTCTCATGCTTGTCCGGAACTTTAAGTCCAGGTTTTTTCATTTTAAGGTGCGTCTATCAATTCAGGGGGTCAACATGTACACTCAGCAGTTCAATGTGTATTTCTTTTTTGTATCCCTTTAACAATAAACAACCAATGTCTCTGTATGGGCCAGATTCAGCTTTTCACTCTCATGACTTACACTCATGAGTTACACTCTCATGGGCAAAACCATGTTGAATTGCAGGGGAGGTAAATTTAATTAGCTGCAATCAGCATAACAGGTGAGAGCTGATTTTACCTAGCCCTAGTCTAATAACAGTGTAACTGTAACGCTGGTCAGTATCTATGTGCAAAATGCAAAAGTAAAGCATTCTCCCTGCATGCAAACACTGACATTCATTTTACCTCCCCTGCAATTCATCATGGTTTTACCCATAAGAGTGTAACTCATGAGTGTAAGTCCTGAGAGTGAAAAGCTGAATCCAGCCCTATGTGTTTAGATGCAAACAGCTTACTTCTCTTGTTAAATACACTTGTGCTACCCCAGGAGCACCTTTAATGAATACATATTAGTGACAGTATAAGGATGCCTTTGGCCCTGCTGGCTCCTGATTAGACCTTCCAAAGACTTCGTTGGAACTCATATTGGTCTGGAGAAAACGCTCAGTGTACGGGCCATGGTGGTACCGGCGCAGGAGATCAGGTTACTGGGGTCAGACAGGGGCAGACATCAAAGAGTTTTAGAGAAATGGTTTTGGTAAATAGTAATATTTATCATTATAGTGATAGTGTAAGTGAAGTAAAGTATAATTTAGTTTAAGTTGAAATTAAGTTACACCTTCTTTTAAAATAAAATGGAGGGTCTCTGTCCCACCTGCCTCACTTTAGAGTGAGAACTGTACAGGGGCAGAAAAGAGCGACGGGGAAGACTACCAGGTAAAACACCTCACCTAGACCACTGGTGGCGACCTTCAACAGACACATCCCCCCTAGACCATACTCCACATAAGGGTGAAAATACTTCAATAAAGATGTTGGACCCTATAAGAAGAGATTATTTTACAATAGTAAAAAATTCATACACAATATATGTGGATATTTGATTTAAGAGATGCAAAAACACACCTTTGTAAAGACCCATACTGTACATTTCTGTAAACAATATAGGTGTAGGTAAGACGTTTGAATCGCTGCAATGTGATAGCACTTCTATACTGTATATTGTAATACTAAGATCCATCTACTTCCATGCACTATCCGTCCACATTTCCCCACATTAGAAACTATAGGAAATGCCCTGTCATAAGTCTGGATACAGCAGATAGTACAGATGCAAGCATATGTATACAATGCAAAGAAATTGTCAAAATCCAGCTAACGCTAAACAGGGGAAAATCTGAAGTCTACATCTGGTCCTATGATAGCAGTTAAGTTATGAAATTTTATTGATTTATATAGACATAATGCTCTTTTCAGCATCACAGAGTTGAGTCAATATCGAAATATATTGTATGGCATAGTCAATAGATACATGAACATAGCTCTCTTTGATTTCTTTCAGATAATGAGATATTATTTTGTATTGCTCCTTAAAATACACTTATGGCAGGAACAAGCCACTGAAAACATTCCAGTTATCTCACAAATGCAATACCGAAGATGCATCTGGTATGTATTACTTTATTGTAAAGGTCAGATAACATTTTCAGAGCTAGTAGAGAACATAGCTTCAGGACAAATGCATTATGGAATCAAGAAAAGAGAGCACAGATAAAGGTTTATCTAATTATGTATCAACATTAGGGGATCCTACAATGAAATGGCAGTGTTACCTTTTCATTAGATTAAGTTTTATTATATTGATCTATAAACATATCTAAACTCGGGGGGGGGGGGTGTTGTCAATGAGTATTCATGTTACTAGGTCGTAATAGCCAACTGGTCATATTGTTGCAAATGAGATTTCACAACAACAAAATTACAGTTAAAAGATGTTAAACATATCTATATATTATTATTATAATTTCCATGCTTTGACTTACCTAACACTAGGATTATTACATACCTTGGCTAACTGGCCATGTCAAGTTGAATTGGGTGTCGATTAATTTTTTTGATTTACAGCAAATGGAGAGAAGCAGTGAATGTGCTGAATAATTATACCTTGCCATTTTACAGATTTCAAACATGAGGGTCATAGACCATTGGAAATTTAATAAGTGGTTAGATGTCTTCTTGCTGTTGGAAAAAATTGTGCTGATAGTGTCAAGACCAGGGCCTAAATTCACTAAGCGGGGATTTTGCTGGGGATTTGAAAAGTGGGTATTGTGCCCATGGCAACCAATCAGATTTGAGCTCTCAGCTTCATTTTACATACTGGAGAATGTGAGCTCGAATCTGATTGGTTGCCATGGGCAAAATCCCCACTTTTCAAATCCCCAGCAAAATCCCCGCTTAGTGAATTTAGTCTCAGGGCTCGAAGTGGGGGTGTATACGGGGGTATGCCATACCGGCACTTCTCCCACTGATGTAACTGAAAAACTACAAATCTCCATTGACGTCTATTATATTCTGTGTTTCCATACCGCCACTTCTAAATGTCCACACCACCACTTCTAAATTTCCACTTCGACCACTGGTCAAGACCAAATACCATCCCAACTCATACAAATCCAGAATTCTGTGCTGGTCCCTAATTGATACCTAAAAACATTACCTAACAAAGTGTAAAAATCATGCTATATTAAAACAATAACAAAGCATGTACAAATCAGGTAAATACCTACCTCAGCAGACTGTGTGCTTGTAATGCTGTCTGTATGGTGTTGCTTCTTAGATCATCAATTTTACTCATTTTCTAGGAGCTACACAAGATATGATGTCACCAGTTCACCGGTGAACTGGTTTTAAAATATTTCAGGATGTCATCATATCTTGTGTAGCTCACTGGTGACCGGGGGAGGGGCGGCAGCGAGGCAGGGGGGGGCCAAAAATAATTACAATAACTAAAAAAAACAAGTTAATAAAACACCGGGAGGGCGGACGGGACCATTCCGCCGCCCTCTGTGGTGGTTACGTGATGACGTCACGTCGCTACAAACGGGGGGCGGCGCTAGGTCTGACTGGTGATGCTCTGCCGGGCCTCTACTGCAAATGTCTTTAGTCCCTGCTTGTTCTTGGGGCTTTTTCCTTTAAGTTTTGTCTTCATCAACTGAAATGTATGCTCAATCGGATCCAGGTCAGGCGATTGACCTGGACATTCCATAACATTTCACTTTTTAGCCTTAAAATACTCTTTGGTTGCATTTGCAGTATGCTTGGGGTCATTGTCCATCTGCACTGTTCAATGAGTTCTGAAGTATTTGATTGAATATAAGCAGATCATATTGCCCGAAACACTTCAGAATTCATCCTGCTGCTTTTGTCAACAGTAACCATCATCAATGGGAATGTGAAAGATGGATTTTTAAATATATTCAATTCTATATAATCTGAATACAAAATATACTAGGTTGGAAAAATACAGTTACATAACATTTTACACAATGTGGTCAGTTGCATAGAAAGATTGCACAATATGACTGGAATAGCTCCATTCACATCCGGCCACGTATAACTAAGATCTAATAGACTACCAAATATATACTTGCTTTTCTCAATCTAAAAGTTAGATAAAAAGTAATAATGGAAGGATTTCATATGTTACACCACTGACATTATAAAATAACTTGAAACCCACCTAGTTGGGGTTATTTTACCATCATTTAACCCTGTGGGCTGTGTCCCACAGTAAAAGAAAAAGGGTGTGGTCTTTTTACAAATTTGACTATTTGATTTTAAACTAGGCTTTTAATGTTCACTTTACATGTCAAAATAAACCTTTTTACAATAAAACTTGCCCAGTAAATTTTTGATGCAGATTCTATACACTCACAAGACGAAAGCAGAGGGACTTCATTTTTGGAACTTCGACAGGAACCAGTTCCATTGGCAGCTATACATGCCTATGCCAAGACACTAACACCACCATGCTTCATTGATGAGGTAGTATGTTTTGGATCATGAGCAGTATCTCAATACTGTACATATCTCTTACCATACAAGTCTGGTACAAGTTGATCTATAATGGTTTTGTAGATGTTGGTTTTTGTCCAGGTGTAACTTTACACATGTAAGTTCAAGTTTGGATCCGGTCCACTATCAGTAACAAAAATATTGATGCAACAGGTTTGTAGAAGACAGTATTTTGTTTCTGCAATCTTCGTGATAAACTGAATGAGCAGTGTGAAGTGTTAGCAGGTATCACGGTTTATAGTTTAAACTGTATTTTGCTAAATATGTTTTTCCAAAGAAGTGGGAGGAAACAGATTTTCTTTGAAAAGCAAGGTTAAAAAAATGATTGACCCTTGAAAAATAAAGTCAATTTTCTCTTACCTAGCACAGTCATCTTACATCTGTGTCAGATAAAGTTCTTATAAAGCGTTCTCTTTTTTTCCTAACTGTCATATTTTACAATCACAAGAAGACATGTGAGACAGGGCTGCAATTTTCTTTTCAAAACTCTCAAGACCTATACTTATCTGCAATATTTTGAATTTTAATAGTCTAAAAGGTTAAAGAAGAACCTCACTTCTGAAGGTCAGATATGTAGTATGACATAGTACTATAAAAGATATAATATGTCATTGAATATTTTGTTCTTCTTGTGATCACCATAAATAATGGTAAAATAAGTAGTTAAAGAAATAAATTGAAGCCTTTATAGCTTTTTTCCTATCAGTGAAAATTGTAATTATCTTTATATCTCAGGACTAGATTCAAAGTTTAAAAAGATAGACTGAGGAAAGTGACCCCTGAGATGTCGGATTTCAATGGGGGAATCAAATTGATTTTATGTTTTGCATGACAGAATAATACTTTGCATTTGTGTAGAGATAAGCGCCAAACCTTTTGTTTTGGTATGTTTTTTTGCTCTAACAGTCAGTTCTTATTTTGAAACACCTTTTGTGGTGGGGCTTCTGGTGCGTATAACACTAGCATCAACACCAAATACTGGACCTGGTCTGAGCTTTTCCATTTTCTGCAATCTTTTTTTTTTGGCCCCAATGGGGGATACAACCTTTGCTCCTTACTTATGTTTTTTTGTGGGTTGGGTTGTGTGCATTTTTTTGTGTTTTTACATTTTTGTTTACATTTTAAAACTTTGCCATTTCTATAAATGGTTTACAAATTATGCACGCCAGTGTAGCTCCCAGTGTGAACGGCGCCTGCCCGGGTAATGTTACCCGGGCATTCGCCATTCAAAACAATAATCATTTGCCAGCGCAGGGCTGGTGGATTCAGATGTTGTTGCTATCGCACCATGCACCCCATATATATTGTGACAGGGTCACTGGTTATGTGTGGGAAGGGAGGCATATTTCTCCCAGGTTTCTTGCCTGCATGTTATAAGCCCCAGGGAGAATGTTTGTGTTATTCATGTTGGGAAACCACATTTTCCAACAGTGCTTCAGTTTATGTTAAAAGCTGCAAGGGTTCCCTGGGGTGGATGGTTGGAAGCTAGGGAGGGTCTGTCATCCATTAGGCCCAGTCCGGGTCTTTAGGGCTGTCTTTAGGCTGCTGCCAGACTGATTAGTGCTGACACCTGGTAGCTTATAGTAAAGGTCTGTTAGGTAAAGCAGACAGGGATCTCTCACTGTCTCACTCTCCAGGGACTGCAGAGATGCAGATTATAGTTCTCTGTTTTCTTTTACATCATACAGAATGTCACCTAGATTCTGATGAGTTGCTAAAACATTTCCACTTTTCCAGTCTCAAAGTTAGTAAAGTTTAGAAAATATAGTCCTAATACTGTTTACAATAGATTCACTTTGCTTACCCTGCAATTCAACTTCACACCAGTTGTATACACCAATACATTGTCACGTGCAGACTGCTCCCATTGTCACGTACATGCTGCACCCTGCTGCATCACTCTGCAAATAGAACGGATGCTGTATATACAGCACCTGTTATACTCGCAGAGTGTTGCAGCAGGAGCAGTGTATACATCATACATTGTATACAACAATGAAAAATTTATATGTAAATATAAAAAAATGTTTTTATTGCATTATTTATTTATTTTTTACTGTTATTATTTACATTTTGCTATAATTTCTTTATCGTTTGTTTTATTGATTTTTTTATTTTGTTTATTAATGTTTTTATTTTTTTAATTGTATTCAGTTTTTATTATGTATTTCATGTTTTCAATTTTCTTTGTGACATAGGATTAATACCATCGGTCATTTTATGATCAATGCATTTGCATTTTTTGCATATTAGACTAGAAGTCTTGTGTTTCAGTTTGGTCCACATTTGCCCTGTATTCATTTAAGCTTTTATAAAGGTCATTGTTAGTGACAAAAGCTGCTTCGCCTTTTTTAATACTAATCAAGAGCTTTACAATCAACAAAACATCTGCCCGTCTTCTCTCCATCCTGTCTAATACACAAAGCTTCTCCATTCAGGATCAAATGATCCCTCCAGAGGATTCTATCTGGCTACTTTCAATATTCATTCTGGGATCCCCACAAAAAAAAATACAGGCTGCCCATTTAGCTGGTCATTGAATAGATGATTCTGCCAGCTCGTCTCCTGGAAACTAAGTAAACACATCTGCTTTCTTGTGGCCTGGAGGAAAACAACCAGCACAGAATTCAAAATGATGGCTTTAGTTGGATAAACTAGTTGTAAACATTAATGTAAAACTAAGGTAAAGCTACAGTGCAGCAGGTGCTTCTGTTAGATTCCTTTCCCAAACAACGGCAAATATCAGTGTAAATAATTACAATAAAACTTTAAAAATTTTCTTTAAACAGTTTCGGTATTCAGCCATGGACAAAAGAATGGACCCCGAAGCTTCTGCTTTGGGGACTTCATTTAGGCATTTAAGGAGCCGACAGTCTTCTTTTAAATTAGAATTCTGCCCAATCACAAATACAGTCTATAATACATCTGTCTAGATGTTCACAGTCATCGGTAACAGCTGCCCTTCTGCCACATGCAAGTCTCTGGTATGTTGAAAGCAAGCCTTCTTTCATTTTACATAGGGATGAGATTACTCACAAGTGAGATAGTGGGAATCAGAAAGTGTCATTTGAGCAATCAGAGGAGTTTTGATCATGTTGGTAAGTCTTCCCTTATATAACTATTACTGGGTGAAGGAACTTCCACTGGTTTTACATGGGCTAGTAGTTCTATTACCAACATGCCCATCCTGCAGTCTCTCCTAGCCACCGTGCCTCTTACCATTGTTCTTCCACATCTAAAGACCCTCACCATAATCTGTTTGCTAGAAATGTTATGGCTCCATGGCCTTATTGGCCCGGATCAGTGGGGGCTTTCTTATTCTTTCATGGAATGGTCTTGGTCCTACCAACATTTCCCAGTGCCCGTCATCAGCACCATCCATCTTCCCATAATGTACAACAGCAGGTTGCTAGTAATTCATCGTCTGCAGCAGGGTCACAGTCTGATTACAGGCTTCAAGGTTGAGAATCTACTGATAGTTCTGATTCTAACATTCAATTTACTCAAGATCCTTAACCTCGTTCTGCCAGAATGCGCAGGAGATCTGACCACTGCGAGACAGGCAGGAAGAGAGTCAATGTGGTTCTGGAAGGTACTCACAGGGATGTGGAGCTGCTGACTCCAGTTGGCCACTAGGTTATGCAGTTGAGGATCCATGGCACAAAAAACTATTCAAGGTGGTTCCACAAATTCTCGATTGGGTTTAAGTCCAGAGAGTTTGGGGCCGAGGGGGTTATGGTAAACTCATCCAGGTGCACTTGGACCCATGCACGTTCACTGCGAACTGAGGAAAAACAATCCACATATACGGGTGAACATGGTCCGCAAGCAAAGATGTGCTATGCTATGCAGCTCCGATATTGCCAAGGAACCAATTAATTTCCCAAAATTGGCTGAATGGCTTGCTCAATATCCTTACCAGGATTTAGCTAATTTTTTATATAAAGGTGTTTATGTGGGGTTTTGCATCCCTATAAATAATTTTTCACCTCTTCATTTGTCACATAATTTAAAATCTGCAAAACAATTCCCCTTGATTTTTAAACTTAAGATTGGTAAAGAATGTGAAGCCCTTTAGGCCATGTGTATATATGATTTCAACTTTAGCAGCCATTTCATTTTTTAACTTTAGAGGGGATATTGATTTTACCAAACACTTTATAATCAGTAAAGCACTTAAAGGTTGGGATAAACTCTGAGTTGTTACTCCAGATTTCCATAGGCCCATTACACCACAAATGTTGTTTATTTGACTTTGGTTAGATGGCATGTTCAGGGTGAGTGAGTTTGTGTCTAAATCTCTCTCCTCCTCTAAATTTCTTGTTTCTTTAAATGTCCTGAATCCGTACATTTTTGTATACACAAAGGTAAGTCAGATTAAACTGGCAACTACAAGCCAGGTGTTCAACAGCCCCCCTGATTAGTGGGCATGGAGTTGGCTACTGGCAGCTAGCAAGTCTTGGCCCTTTAAACAAATGCAGAGAACCAGAGATGGAAAATAAAATCCAGGGGGTACAATAAATAGTGGAAGCTAGAAGACGAAGCCACAGCAAGATTCAGTGGTGTATTCAAAAGGTGTCCTGTCCCCTCCTCACTAAAATTTATTGTATTGGAACATATTGGGATGGGAGATCAGATTTAAAGCTGTAAAAAAGGGGGTTTTGTTATTTTCAGATAAGCTGCAAGGAATGCAATTATACTGAAAATCTAATGAAATGGATGCATAGCCAGAAGACATATTAAGTGCATTCTGTGTAGGGGCGTCTCACTGTTATTATATTACTATATGACAGCAAAGATATGAAATACAAATACACCTTTATTGTTACCGCATTTGAGGAGCGTGCATGATATACCCATAAACACTATATGTGCACAATTAATTAAGTCTGTAATAATTTCCAAGCAAATACAGTATATACAAAATACAAGAGCTAATTCTTTAATGAGAAGGCTTTATTCCATCTTGATATATTTGGATTTATAGTTTATAGATTGAATCTTTCCCACTACCGCGCCTAGCCCATCCCCAACTGGTCATTGACCTAACCCAATGATGGAGGGGAAAGCGAGGAGATCCACCCCGAACCTTTACCCATTTAACCATTCCCTCCCTAGTCCAATTAGCACACAAGTTTTGTAAGAAACACGACTCATTAAAGGCTTCCCAGAGGGATATGCCCAGCTCTATCTTAAACGGTAGTTACATACAAAACAGTTAGGCACTTTACATAATAAATTTAGAATATTCAGGGATAGACACTTTACACCCTATTGGGAACAGTGTACGATAATTCACTGGACCGGACTCACGTTTAGCTAGCAGCTGCGGATCGTCCCAGACCTTCTGGCCATGACTTAACGGGCCTCTACCCACTCTCCATCAGACTCCACTACTCCATCACCCTCCCAATTCTCAGTGGGTTGGTGAATCAACATAGGTTTCCAAGGAATGAAGTCATCATTGTCCTCCACATAAGTTGATCTCTGCTCTGCTCGTAGGGCCAATCTCTGTAGCCACTGTACATGCTGCCGAGCCGCACAGGCCACTTGTGTGCTTTCACCGGCTCCCCCCTCCAATCACTGAGAAGTGACTCTACTCTGCTGGGCTCTTCAGCACTAGACGCGGGGCTGTACGGCCTAACCAGATGCACTGGCTGTCTTGTGGGCACCTGAAGCTGAACCTTCCCCTGTTCAATTGAGCTGGGCGCTGCCCATGGGGTCTTCCGCCGTCTCTGTGCTGCGGTCTGTCAGGTCCGCCCACTCACAAAGGGACACAACCTCTTCCTCGGATAGGGTCATTACCGCTTCCATGGTTTTGACCAGTTCTTATCAGCCTCTCTTATTTTGCGCGCTCTGTTGCTTTTTATACTCAGACAGGCCTAGCCAATGACAAGATGCAAGGCCGTGATACACAGACAATGAGGCACCTGGTCTTGTACCTGCTGGCTTGTTAGCCAATTAGTTGACACAAAACATTATTATCACCTCTCCTTCACCCCAGTTACAGTATTAAGTCAGAGCCAACCATCTCCCCTTGTTTAGTTCTACTCAATTTAACCCTTGTGATACGGTGTACACATAAATATATATATATATATATATATATATCCAACCCACACTCATTACATATAGATAAATCAAATCACTATACTTCTAATGAACAATATAAAGCTATTACAAATATAGAGGTTATACAAAATTCAACATACAAAAATATAGTAACTATACTTATGATACAACAAGTTCAGCCAGATGTGTTTTC
>JABWIB010003407.1:29476-40014 GCA_016617825.1 Platyplectrum ornatum | reverse complement strand
CACAGCGTCAATAGACGCTGTGCCAGTTTAATGCCATGACGTATATATACGTCAAAGGTCGGCAAGTACATGCCGACCATGACGTATATATACGTCATATGTCGGGAAGGGGTTAATATTCGATATTTAGGGGCCGATTCAAAGTGCCACGAATACGGGAAAAAGTGTGAGTTTTCTTGTCTCTTACGGTACAGAAAGATATCATTTTTTAATACGCGGCTCAATGAGCTGAGAGCAAAAAAAGCGTGAGTTTTTCTCCCTTACGCTGACATTGAATCGGCCCCTTAATATTTGTTTTTTCATGTTGAAAAGTTAGACATATTGTTCATAGTAAAGATCTTTTTTAAATGAAAAAAAGCCTGTTTCATTTACAAAGATGCATTTAAATGTATAGAATACACATTACATTTTAAAAACTAAGACACATATAATAAAAAATTAGGTATGTAAAAACAACATTAAGCCAATATTTTTATTTTTAAAAAAACTAAAGAAAATAAAAAAAACAATTAGCATAACTTATCATCCCTATAGGTTGGAGCCTTAGCTGTGCATACGTATGGGTCAGACAAAATATAACTGCCAAGTAAAACCATTGCTGTACTTTGTACCAACCGGAATAGCTGTACGTTTTTGCCTTGCGCAATAAATTCACATGGAGAGTTTGCAGGGGAATTGAAAAGTGGGGATGTTGCCCATTTCGTAAATTTAGGCCAGTGTGTCCCAATACAATTTAAGCTTATATTGATGTGGACGAATAAGGCACATGTTAAACATCATCATCATGACTGGTTAGAAAAATCTTTATAAATATAAAGTTAAAATAAAGGGGCACAGGTTCCGTTTCATTAAATAGAGTCATATAAAGCTCAAATGCAACAATCACCTCATTCACCGGAGACATGAGTTAGTATGGGTTTTTTTATTTAATTAAAAGCCATGTAGCTTTGGGAAGGAAATTGTAACATTGGCTGCACCATGGAGTTTCGGGTCCAGGAATGACCTCAACGTGCAAAGACACACAGAGAGTCTTTTAAACCCAGCGTCATTTGTGGGTCGTGTCTGTCATTACAGTCAACACCAATCAGGAGAAGCTACTAATTAAAAGTGCTTCGAACATGTGCTTAAGATGTTATAATGAATGTATAAAACCTCCGATGACACGTTCAGTGACTTCTCCCGGCGTTGTTGTCAGCACGTCAAGAGGAAGTGAATATACCCGTAGTCTACACTTTGTGACAACAAGGAAGGTAATTGATGCTGAGAAGTAGACTGGACGCGGCGCGTAATGACACAGAGAAGATATACTGTCATTTTCTCTTTCCGCTGTGAGACAGTTTGAAGGTAGAAGTAACTGACCTTGCTGCCACCGAGTAAAGGGAAAACATTTCCCCGGGATACGGTGGCAGGCTATCATTTTATATTCTTATTCCACATCTTCCTCTCAAGGACCACTACATTTAAAATACAAGCTGTGCGACATAATAATGTCACCAGTAAAAGTTCTATATTCTATTGCTACTGCTGCCAGAAAACTTTATCCTCGATGTGGGAAGCGCAGTTTGGTTTGCCGGCCAATGGGAGCGGGGATGATGTGCTGGAGCGGATTGGTAACATATTCTGATTTGTTATGCCCTAGGTTTAAAGCAGTTGGGGTTTGACATTATTAAGGCCAACCCATCATAGTAACTATTGGGACTGAGGTAGTCATTTAGATTGAAATCACTGCCTCAGCCCACGTCCCAGAAGATACCAGGAGAACTGCCCAGAATTCGGTATGTCTGGGACATTGGCTTACATTGGGAATACTAACGGGTGCTGTATCTCCCGAACTACAACACTGATCAAGCTCAAACTTCAGTGTGTACTCTGATCTTCAGAGCAACAATTCCCATTAATATTTCTGCTGAGTGCCACCTTGTGGACAATCATGTAATTGGAGCGTATCGTTGCAGCAACGGTTTATAGTAACAGTTTATAAACAATCCACAGGAAACTAGAGGAATTTTTTGGACTTCGGATGCTAAGTTGTAATCTTTCGAGGAGGGGTGAAAAAACTAGGGGCCAGGCAGATATAAATCGATATGTCTAAAATAAAACATAGATTGTATGACCCCATCTGTACTGTACTTGGCCCGACACTAGAAAGATTCTTCTGCACCATAACCATTGTATCAGTTAAAAAACTTCGAGAATGATTTGTTTGTTCTTTTTGTGTTTTGGATACATGTGGGGTTTTTGGTCCTTGTTTTTTTTAATTATTACCATTTCAAAAGCCAGACTTGCATTCTTTATTTTTTTTTTTAAAGAAAAGAATTCATTTGACAGTTCATAAATAACACTATACAATAATAAACATATCACATGATTAAATTCTTACACTGAGAGCTGTCAAATCACATCTGATTTATGTCATATTAGTAGGTGTATTGGAAAACATGTGGAGATAAGACATGTAACTCGCTGGGAACCTTTGAATAAACTATTCGCTGCTTTGATGATAACATTATTTGAAGAAATGGAATTTCTTCAAGATTTTCTCTATTGTACCTAAAACATATTTATTATTTTACTGTGTCAATTCTCAGGCTTTATGCCTTAACAACACCCAGCGAACTGTGTGTTCAGTTCTGGAGGTCGAGAGGCTGATCCAGAGGTGGACTTATGCCCCCGATCCCTTATCTCAGTGGACATGATCCAGACTATGGACCATAAGATTGCACTGTGGAAGGGGCGAGACCACAACAATCCTAGAAGGTACATAAGGGCTGAAGCCAGCTTTTACTGTACAATTAATAATACCTTTCCCCACCATGTGCGTACTCAGTAAACACTTGCCTTCTTTCTGCCCTGTTGACGCAACTCAAGACCGTTTCTGAAGTCTGATACCTATATATAAAGGTATTTTATATATATATATATATATATATATATATATATATAAAATCATTCTTGGATATAGTTTTAGTACATTTGCGCTCACGTAAATCATAACCACCATTTCCAGTATATATTATAGTGTACTACCCTAACCCCTAATCTTAGGCAAAATATATGAACAAGTAGTTGCATTAAGCTTAGCTGTTTTGTGCCCACTATGGGCCTGATTCAATGGTGTGCAATGGCTGTGAGCCGCAAGCTAAAAAGACACAAGTTTTCTCCCTTACACTGTTTGCCTTAGGGGGAACAACATAATGCCTAAAGGATTGAATCTGGCCCTATGTGTAGTAATTACACAGTCATCCATAGACACCAATACATTTATGCACCAATCAAATGCAGCCCCACCACGTTTTGCAGATGTACGGGGTCCTTGATATATGTCAGTTTGTAGCCGTGATATCTTCACAAGGATATAACAATATTAGAGGCCCCGCAAAGAAGGGTAATATAACTGTTACATGGCCTGAATCGCACAGCATATCAGAAAGGCTAAAGGGTCTGAACATGTTTAGCTTATGAATGAAGCTTTCACATATATCAAATAAGGGTGTAATTGGGTACAGGAGGGTGGCGTACTTCAAAGGAAAAGAAGTATCAGATCGTGCATTAAATCTCGAAGGTTGTAGCTTTACAGGAAATATAAACTGAAACGGAACTCGATCAGAGGAAAAGCCTCACATCAGAGGTGGTAGAGGCTAATACAATGGAACAGTTTAAACAAGATTGTGATAAAGATCATGATAGTAAGATCATAAGACTGTATCCAGACATACGTACTATGAGTGGACAAAACCATGTTGAACTACAGGGGAGGTAAAATGAATGTCAGTGTTTGCATGCAGGGAAAATACTTTATTTTTGCTTATTAGACATAAATACTGACCAGCGTTACTGTTATACTGTTATTAGACTCAACTTTAATGCTGTTTGCAACTAATGAAGTTTACTTCCCCAGTAATTCAACATGGTTTTAACCATTCGTAACTTTACACTTGTAAAGTTCAATAGTACGTAAGATCCAGTTCATAGTAGAATGGAAGGGGGGTTATAGGAGATGAAGGACATTAAAGAAAGGGTAATGAGGACAGAATGGGATTGGTCAGTGGTACTTCACCTGATTCTAAAGTGAGAAGCGCTGCTCAATGCCGTTATGAGTATAAACTAAAAGTACTTTTAAATAACTCCACCCAAATCGATAGGATTCCTAAAGGTTCTGTGGCCACTGATACCCCGTTCACACCCAGGGAGTGTGCTCTGTGTGAATGGCGCTAAAATTACTACTAACTACCCTGGTTCAGTGTGAACGGTGTAGAACCAGGGTAATTCAGCACTGTGAACAGGGTTAATTACCAGGGTAATTCAGATCCACAGCTAACAACCCTGCTCGTTAAAATCAGATTTACCAGGGTAGTCTATGTGAATGGGGTATGAATGGATAGTTCAAAGCAGATTGCGTAGCAAAGTTTCACTCACCTGTGATAATGTGTCCTTTATCTAGACCGTGTGAACACCTTCATCTACACAATAAAATGCAAGAAAAGGGTAAATAACTTTACTCTGTGTAACTAAGTACATAAAACGCTGCCTTTCAGAAGGGAATTCCTTTAGAGATGACACATTCTTCTTCTGTGTGTTGTACTTTTACATTTTTATAGGTTTAGGTCACATTTTAAGGGATCATTCTTTACGTCCGTAGCAGGTGAGGCACTTTTTATCTCCAGTTACTTATTGATAGGGCGGCAAAATGTCACATTAATTATAATTAATTATAAAGGAGGGAAAAGAAAGAATATTACGTCAGGTTGCTAAACTTCATTTGGACATTGATTGTGAGTTGAAATGGTCATTGGCTCTACCGTGTGCATTCAACTCTAACATACAGCATACCCGTGATATAGAATTTAAGCTGCCATCTTGGCACTTTAGGAGGGTAATGCAAATCATATGACAAGGCGGCAGAGCCGGACCCTTTGGAATCTCTTCTCCCATCAGGAGTCTGGCGGTATCCAGGGCCCGTTTCCAGAAGTCTGTTAGGAGTATAGAGTCCCATCATATATGATGAAAGGAGCCTATTAAGGCTCCACACCTACTACACAGGTATACAGTTTGGGTAGGGATTTTATGTATTTGGGTCAGGATCAGTGGTCGAAGTGGAAATTAAGAAGTGGGGGTATGGACATTTAGAAGTGGTGGTATGGAAACATTGAATATAATAGAAGTCAATGGAGATTTGTAGTATTTCAATGACATCATTGAGAGAAGTGCCGGTATGGCATACTCCTGTATGCACCCCCACTTCGAGCCCTGGTCAGGATCGTATAACAAAGGGAAAGTAGGTTATAATGGTCCTCAACCACAAATAGACTATTAGAAGACGAATTGATGCCTTGAACACATGAACAGGTTTCAGTGTTTTTAATATCTTGGCTGAGAATTTAGTATCTGTATGACGCCTTCTCGTGATGAATGATTATCATAGTCTGAGGCATATTGTGACATTTCCTTGGAAATAAGTTACCTGCAGACCAATCATCTTACCCAATGCTATGATTAACAGGAAACTCAAAGTGCGAATTTCCAGCCTGTCATTGAATTATTACTCCCAGCATTCTTCATGATCAGTTCTTTATACATGTGTCTCAGTGTTCTCACAGGATGTGCTAACGCTTTCTGAGGTGACCACATGTACATACATATCTTAAAAATTGCACAATGTTCCCAACAATCAGCACCACCCGCCAGGTGTACTACAGGCTGGATCACTCATATTAAAGTCATGAGAAGTTATGCTCCAGGAAAACAGAATGAGAATTTCCTAATGTTTTCCAGAATCTATTACTTGCAGCTTCAAACGGATTCCTCCCATGTTTGTGACACAATGAGATGAAAGTGCTTTAGCAGAAAATGAGAGGATAGGATAGTGTGTCAGGCTGGTATATGAATGAATGACCCATCTGTCAGATCCCTGATAGCAGAACACCACAGAATAGAAGGTAACTACCGTGGGGTTTGCCGACTATTAGCGTCTCCTGGAGAAACCAAGAGTAGGCAGTATGGAGGTGGAGGGCGCTATTTATGCAACCAACAGAATTGCTATGTACGTGGTATCATCAAGCATTAATATTAATTCACTGCCACAGCCTTAGATCTGGGAGATTTGCTGACTCTCCAAGGGTACCGGGATATTGCCCGAAATCCGTGAGTCTCCCGGAATGTCTGCAACCCTGAATTACAATTGCCTAGGGTGCCCTGAGGAGAGCAGAACCTGAACCTGAAGTAGCATGACTCATGGGAGCTATGGATTGTAATAAGGGAGGGAAAATAATTTTGTTGTAAACTGATTTAGGTCACCAATGAATAGCTTACTCTATGTATAGGCACTGGCTGCCAGAAATGCTGATTTCCCTGCAGAATTGTAACTAAGCGTCCGATCCTGATATGGCAGGTGATATCTGAATACTGCAGAAAACGTCCAGTAAGTGTGAGATCTGCAGCTTTCTAGAACTGGTACTTGTGAATGTAGCGCTAATAGCATGGAACTAGTTTTCCTTGCGACCACTTTCTCACATACGACATGTGACTTTATGGATTTAGGCCTGAGGAGTTGGGGAAGCATTTAAATTGTTTTCAATCCATCCCTGACCCTGACTAAAACCACCCTGAAATTGAGTTAATGCAAGGACAGTGGTGGTCTTTGCATTTACTTCTATTTATTAACAGGTTGTTATATAGCGCCATCAGATTACGTAGCGCTTTACAATTTTACAATAAGACATGACTGGGTGGTAACAGACAGAATGGGTGGGGAAAAGGGCCCTGCTCGCAAGCTTACATTCCATAAGATATTGGGGATGGATATGTTTTTCATGGCCAAACTTTGCAAGTAATAGCCTGTAGTCGCCATCACCAGGGTGGGACTTGACCGGGAAGGGAAGGACACTTCCATAAATAAGGAGAACTAGATTCCACTTTTTGCATAATTTAGACTTCAATCAACACAACAATTACTGTAGGTTTTAGCTGTTATTAGCATTATTAGTTCTCTGTACTCTCTTTTAATGTACAGTATTTTATTTTTTAAATGATATATCCATATGGCAGAAGGGTTTAATCATATCTGGACCCTAGAAATGACCAGAGGCAGAAATCCATCCGCCACTTGGCTTCCTCTTCCATCCAATAATACGCAAGGTGGACGGGAGTGAAAGGGGAAAGACCGGACAAAGACGTACTCCTTTTGGACAAGCTTCAGCAAATGGGGAAATGTGCTTTAATACCAGCAATAAAATATTTGTTATAAAAAGAAAACTCTAATGTGCCAGCTGTGTCAGAAGTCCACACGAGTGGCAATTGCTGGCAGCCCTCCTTAAAGCATTTCATCATTTTCTAGAAAAAATAAGTCCGTTTTTACTAATGACTTTATTTCCTTCCTGAGACTCTGGGAAAATCTTTGAAGCTGATTTATAAGTTTTAAGATGGAAAATATGCCACAACCATTCTAGGGAAATCCGTTCGCTCCCCAAACCCAATGACAGGCCCTCCCAGCTCGCAGAGATCTGATTCCCCTGTCTGTCGACTTATATGTATTAATCATAATGTCAATTGTGTAGCAGCTTTATTAGCATTTAACATGCAATAAAACCTCCAGAATAGATTCTAGCCGTGGGTAACACTTTCAAACCTTACCGGCCATTGTGTGTTAAGGCATTCTTGCCATATTTCTGAGACTCAGAGAGAATAATGTCTGGCTACTGTTAGAGTACAGTATTGTAGGTATACTTATCTGAGGTGATCACCTTAGGGGTGCAAGCGTGTGATGGGACATTTTGCACCAGGACCTCCCCTGTCCAAAACCAACTCATTGTTTGTCCACAGATGCAGATGGAGGGGGATTTACACCCTCCATAACGGGTTTTAAGGGCAGTAAAGTTAAGTTTATACTGACCTGTACCAGGAATGGTACAGCTGGTGCTTACCCAGTAAATCCCCCCCCCCCATACTCACCTCCAATTCTGCAGTATCTGATCGCTATAACAGGCGGATCCTTCTGGGTTTTTTGTATGTAGGATAGGATTATCTGTAAAATGATATATATTCATACCTCCCAACTGTCCCGCTGTCCCTACCGACTCCCTGTTTGTCCCACTGAGGGGACAAACGTGACTTTTATTATATTTTATAATATAGCCGCGATTTGCGGCGCTCAAAGGGGGCGTGGCTTATGTGACTCCGGGGGCGGAGTTGGGCGGTCTGGGGGAGGGGTCGGTGCTTAAGTGTCCCGACCTCAGGTCCCCCAATGTTGGGAGGTATGTATATTGATCCCTATATCCAGGGCTGCCATCATAAATAGTGCCCAGAGGATCAGACGTCAGTACTGGCGTGCAGCAGAAGGAGCACAGGGAGAAAACTTGTGCTGCATGGTGTCGGCGGCATAACTCCTCAGTACCCACTCTGTCCGGGCTGTAGTAGTCCCAGGTGTCCTTCCCTGATGCCGGCCCTGCCTATAGCAATGGATCACGCACCCCATATGTTTACTTTCGTAGCCCTAGTGTACGGCACAATGTTCTGTCCTATATTCCACTACATGGGCGGGGGTAAGATTTAAATTATACAGTAGAAGCTGGGTTTGTGATATCGGATAGGGGGGTCGCACAAACCGCTGGTCCGCATGGGTCACTTAAGGCAGACAAAGTTTACTTACCAGTTTCCTCTGCAGTGGCAATGTGATTTATATTGTCCAACTGTTCATGCTCCTTTGTGGTGCCCCCTCCCAAAATCCAGCACCCTAGATGACTGCCCAAGATTTCCTAACAGTAGCATCAGCTCCTGTATGAGCCTCCGCTCCTATGGGCCCCTTGTACCCCCTGTACCCAGGGAATAAGTCTATTCACATGATATGCATAATAGTCCTATTTAACAGTTGTCATATTTCTCCTTCAAGCAGCAAAAGCTTTAAATTCCCTATGATAACTTTTTTTAGTACACAGGGCAGCCCATCAACTTTAATTACAGTGGATATTTTGTTGTGTTACTTTCAGGGTTTATGCCGGCGATATATTTTCCTATTTATTTTTAGCACTAACTGCAAAAATACAGACGGCTAGTGTGAGCCATAAAACTGTTACAGTGATTCACGTTTTCGCATATCATACAAAGCACAAATGGTGCAGATTTACATTACAGCTTAGGCAGAAAGCGGTTTGGCGCCTCTCGCAGAGCACATCTAGTACTGCAGGTATTTTTGCAGAATATGCTATCACCAATTTCAATGCAATATTTCGGGAATTCAGTCAGGGCCGGATTAAATAACATTTTCGAGGGCCCTTTGCAGTGGGAATGACCATTGTTGTGTGAGTTGTGGGTCTATTCATTATACTTCATTAAACAGTAGCCCCCTTCATCACACTTATCACGCAGGGGGTCATATGTCTCACATTTATCCTCATGCATTTTAATGGGAGGCCTGGCTGTATGTGTGGGCCTTTTTTCATACAGAGGCCTGGGGCTATAGTCCCTTCCGCCCCATTGTTAATCTGGTCCTGAATTCAGTAAGTTCTTATTGCGCCAGAGTGTTTTTTATTTTTGTATATTTACCTTCATGTCATTTTATTATATTGGAATATTGACCATATAGTAAAAGTAATTAATGTCATACTATATGAGCCAACATTTGTGTACATCCAAATGTCTGACAGCTATTCCAGATTCTTCACTAATTTGAACATCTGGATTATGTTGTCCCTATGGGTATGTACCCCTAATTTTATACATCCATGATTTCAGTACCAGGCATAATAGTTTCTGTATGGCATATGTGTATGTGTTGATATATCAGGACAGAGGGAAAGGGCAGCCAATCACAGGGTGATTCAGGGTTTGTAAACTGATTGGTGATGGTCCCAAAGACATTTAAGTTTAGTCCGGGTTAGGGTTCATGTTGGATTTCCCGCTGGTATACAATGGACAGAACGGAACCTATTATGGGCCTTCCACTGGAGTGATTTGGATGATATCACATCCTGAGTTAGGCAGAATTGTCCAGATTTGTGGCCTGTAAAATGATGGGGCTTAAGGATAAAAGATTATGTGGTTTGACTATATAAGATCACTTGTAGGTAGAGTTTGAGGAAGAAGTGGATCTTATTTTTAATCAAATCTGTGCAACGCTGGGTACACAGCTAGTGTTATATCAAGTTGCTGATATTGGGCTGTGGGTGGAAATAATCTTCAAGGAGGAATCTAATCTCCCAATCTGGACATTTGTGATTATTCTCTTATTTTTATTGTGTTGTATATAACTGGGGTGCTGCAAGCCTTGTGTGCTATTGTTATAAAGCAGTACACCATTAGCTGTGTCCATCTGAACAGTCACATAAATGACTCTTTTAATAGATTCCAAAAACTGACTTATGTTCTGTTAAGAATGTAGTGACATCTAGTGGGTGATCGTGGATTTATGTTCAGCTTTGACAAGGGTAACATCTAATGCAGTGGTTCCCAAACTGTGCATCGTGGCTCCCCAGGGTGCCGTGACACTCTCACTGGGGTGCCGTGACACTCTCACTGGGGTGCCGTGACACTCTCACTGGGGTGCC